>WAAD01026661.1:233158-253721 GCA_013389945.1 Fregata magnificens | reverse complement strand
TCCGCCCGCGGCCGCTGGGGGGGCGATGACCGAGTACAAGCTGGTGGTGGTGGGAGCCGGCGGCGTCGGCAAGAGCGCGCTGACCATCCAGCTCATCCAGAACCACTTCGTGGACGAGTACGACCCCACCATTGAGGTGAGCCGGGGCGGTCACGGCCGAGCCGGCGGCGGGAGGTGCGGTTCCGCCGGCGGGGACGATCCCGGACGGGGACCTTTGTGTGTGTGAATCGAGGCGGGAGGCTGCCACTGATTGTTTTGTGGGTTTTGGGGGTCTTTTTGTTTGGTTTTTTTTTTTTTTTTTTTTCCTTAAAAAGCCAGGTGCGAGATCACAGCGCACAGGATGAGAAATTCTGGAAAAACTCTGTCAAAGATTCCTTGCGTGTTGTACTCCTTGCTTCCTAAAGCAGCGTGTTGGCAGCCAACAATGGTAACAAAAAAAGTTACCGCCAGTCCACGTAGACTGTCAAGTCTAGTCATGATGTTGTAGCGATGTACTGATAATATTTTTTTTCTGTCTACGAACTGAGGAATTTCTTACAAAGAAGAGGATTTTTCTTTTTCGTAAGAGAGGTTGAGGGGGCTTAGAGTAACACTTTAAATGCTGATAGTTTTAGATACTGGTGTTTTTTCAGGGGTGGGCGCTGGAAAAGCTCCTCTGAATCATACTCTTCTTTTTTATTATTACTTTTATTTTTCCTTAACTCCTGAGGTGGAAAGAGTAGTACAGTGTTTTTCTCTAATCTAAAATTTGCTTGTGTATTTTGCAGGATTCGTACCGAAAGCAGGTTGTTATTGATGGAGAAACATGCTTGTTAGACATTCTGGACACTGCGGGACAGGAAGAGTACAGTGCCATGCGTGATCAGTACATGAGAACTGGGGAAGGGTTCCTCTGTGTGTTTGCCATTAACAACAGTAAATCGTTTGCTGATATTAACCTTTACAGGTATGATCTGGGTCTCTACCACAGGGAGGGAAGACTGGAAAAGGCATCAGACCCGTTTACTATTACGCCTAGTGCAGACTAAATGACAGACAAACATTAAATCTCCCACTTCTTTCAGAAAGTTTTTCAAGCTTATCTGCGTTCTTTCTCTATCTGCTATTAGTCAATTGAGAGTGGGACAGTTATCCGGGTTGTTGTGTTAATCAAATGGTTTTCAGAGCGTACAGAACGTGATCTCTAAGAAAATGGTTAAGAAGGCAAACACACACCAGAGTGGAGTTATATGTGGACTAGAAGATGGAGTGTACGAAGTTATTAGACGTACTGCCGTAGCTTAGAACCTTTGAGTCCAGCTTTAATATATATTTTTGTAGCACGAGGTTGTTCGAATATTGAAGTAAAACAGCTTTTGTATTTATAAAATAGTTCCTAACCTTTTTTTATTTGTCTTTTTAAAGAGAACAGATCAAGAGAGTGAAAGATTCAGATGATGTGCCAATGGTGCTAGTTGGGAATAAGTGTGATTTGCCCACAAGAACAGTAGACACAAAACAGGCTCAAGAATTAGCAAAAAGCTATGGAATCCCCTTCATAGAGACATCTGCTAAAACAAGACAGGTAAGATGCTTCTGTTCGTGGTCTGACTTCTTCCTGTATGCTAAATGCAGAACGGTCTAACATTTTCCCCTGTACTTCTTTTCTTATCTACAGGAGTAAGCATTTCTAATCCATTTGCAATTTTTAGCTCTTAATTTCCCCACTCTTAGCTTGAAAGAGTTCTGTTTTTATCACTGGGCTAGGTCAGTACACAAATAACTTCAGACTTGTAGTGATTTTCCTTTAAGTGGGTCACGTTCGTAAGAAGAAGAGCTTCATCTGCTCTTGCTGAGAAGCGGTCAGACACTGCGGTTAGTCATCCCAGACCTGTTCGGTTTTCTTGGCTTCTTAATGAAGGCCAATTGTAAGATTATGTTTACAGAAAGAATTCCGTAGGCTGGACTAATAGGCTTCTTCAGAGTTGCATTGAATATGTGGCTCTGTCCAGTCAGCCTGTGTTCTACCTACTTCAGTGTGGAATGAAGCAGAAAAGATGCAATTACTAAGTACTAGCCAGAAAACCGTAAGAATTCTAAAACAGAGGTGATTAGTCAAGAAATAGCTTGTTTCCTGCATGGGACCCCTCTACAGTTACAATTTGCCTTGTTTCTTTTAATGGCTGTTACCCTGGATGTTTGCCTCAAAAAAAGAGTTGAGTGTAAGTGGAGAGTTTTGGACATAAGTGCTAGTTTCTTCCTCTTATGAGCTATGGGATGAGTTGGCTACTACTCTTCCTGTAGAAGTATGTCCTTCAAATATGTTAAGGGGTCTTGTGATGGAAAGAACAGTGATCTCAAAAGCTTCAGGAAAGAAAATACTTTACCTGGATCATTTGCATTCAGGGTGTGGAAGATGCTTTTTACACACTGGTGAGAGAGATCCGGCAGTACCGGATGAAAAAGCTCAACAGCAATGAAGATGGGAATCAAGGCTGTATGGGATTGTCTTGCATTGTGATGTGATAAGGTGAGCTGTAATTTAAGTTTTTCGTTGGTTTCTTGTCTGTATGTCTTTCAGTTGTTGATAAGCATGACTTAGAAATACTAGCTGCTGTAGGTGAGTTTTTTCCATATTATACAACCCATTGATACCCAGAGATTTAGATCCTACAATTAATTACTTCTCCAAAAATTTTTTTTTTCCCCTCTAAGTAGATAGCAAAGCTTAAGAAAAGGAAATTCTATTCACAGCAACCTTTTGGCTATACCCTGTGGATTTCCACTGAACTGATAATTGTGTGATTTTCTGTATCATTCTTGTCGGTGTCTCCTTCCTTTGGGAAATTATTCTGACTACTTGGAGAATGTGTAATTTCTGTCTTGTACACAAGAAACACCTGAACTAGAAAGAGGGGTGCGCGCAATTCTGCAGTCACCATTTGCTGATCATTGATTGACTTCTGCGCAGCTTATCTTGAGCTGTGTTCCTCTGGAATATGCACTGTTTGAAGATTAACCAAATAAAATAACGTGAGTAATGAAATTCACGAGTTCCCAACGGACTGAAATTCTTTTCAACAGTTACCTAAAAGATGTTGCTCATCACTGTAAAAATAGGTAGACCAGTTCAGGGCTCGTACTGCACTGTTGCACTGCACATCCATCGCAAAGTTGGACAGCAGCTAATTAGAGGTGCCTTTCTGTTCCAGATGCCAAGAATACGTGGTTCAGATGTAGCTGCTGGATGAGTCTCGATGCTACTGTATTGCGTCTCATGCTGATGCCCTGCAGTACTTTGGTGCCAGTGACCAGAATCTTGGTACCAGTTAATTAGCACAAGGTCCTTTTCTGTGCTCCATCTGAAGAGAACATCTATGGCGTCTACCTCCTTGCTCAGCTAACGGAGCAGTCGCATCTCTTGATGTACTGGGATTCTTTTCTCACTGTGCTGTCTGGGTTTGTTCAAGAAGAAAACCAGTCACAAGAAAAATGAACTATAGAGACTAAATGCTGTGAAAAAGATGACACTTTACCTCTAGAGTAAAAGCTAGAAGTGATATTTGTCCCCTTTCTTTTGGATTCTGATTTGCAGTGCTGTCAGAGGGGTGGCACTAATCATTGCTTGGCAGGTAATGTCAGAAATGGTTTTGCCACCATGAATGCTCCTGTCACGTGTCAGGTATCTGCACTCTGTGCACCCGTACAGCATATTTGCAACATCTCCTTTGTGCCAGGAGTACCACTTAACTGATCACTTTCTGTAATAAAAAGGAGATATCTTTCCTAACTTAAGTGCCTGTTTGCTAAGAAGAGTTGAAGTTGTTCTCTGTTCCCTCGGGTTGAGGAAAACCCCAAGGACTGGAATTTCTTGGGAGCTCATTGTCTTAAGCAGGCAAGTCTTGTGTGGGTGATCTCTTTGCCTGACAGGATACTAAAACAGGAATTTGTAGGCTGGAAGATCCAGCAGGCACTTGTAAGACTCTTGAACTAGGGAGGGGGACATACTGCCTCTGTTTTTTACTTTCTTTGTAGGTGGAACTGTTTAGATTCTATATTGTTTTTCTGCAGCATTCAGATCTCTTCCTTTTCCAACTTGGACCAAATTAGTCAGCTGTTCATTTTTAACATTAACTGCCAACATTTATGGGCAGCTTCTCAATAGTTAATCTAGTAACTGGAGGTTAGTTTGGACAGCTGTTATTCAGCTCTGTCTGTAACTTGCAAATTATTTTATTCTGAATTATTTTCTTACTACCAGACTGTAAACATAGTCTCTTCAAAATGTCTCTCTGTAAAATGTAGTTGGAGAGTCTCCTTGTCAGGGAAGGAGCGTGGGATTTCGGGTTGACTGTATTTGGTGCAGTGGTTGTCACGGACTTAGTATGTTCAGACTGAGGGGAGAAGGCAATGAGCTAGCTTCTGATTGCACCACCCTTGCAAAATGAGGAAGGAAGTGAGTTCAGTGATGACTACACAGAAGGTGTATGATATACTGATGGGAATTCTGGGCTTGTTCTAACAGCCTCAAAGTACGAGAGAATTACTGCATAAGCTGTGTGAGTTCTTCCTAGAACAAAACATTGTCACCTCATATAATTGGGATGTACAAGTGTGGTCACTGTTGCAAGACCTACCAGTGTTCCTTGGAATGCTGTGTCCTTCCCTAGTTCTTGTGCTGCTGATACTGGATTCTGTTCTCTGTGGTCAGATAGTGTATCCCACAGCAAAGCTCAATTCCCAGTTACTATCTGATGGAAGAGTAATGAGCCTTCAGCCAACAGAGGGAGTGTTCAGTCAGTCAGCCAAACCAGCCTGAGGGGAGAAACTGCAAGAGGCTTTAATTTCAGCTTGTTGGTGTCAGATTCATACATCTTAATTTGGAGTTCTCAATTTCAAATGGAAATTAGAAATCAGTAAATATGGAAGAAGAGATTGTTCTATTTAATATTGCTTCCTTCACTACTTACGTTCTTAATTCTCTTCTTGGAATGAAGAGAATCAATCTGCGTCACATTTTCTTTATCCGTGATAATCCTTGTAAGTACTTCTTGCAATTTATTTTAAACTTGACTGATGTGACACTGATAAGAATTAAAAATACAATATTTTTACATAAAACATTATTTTCTAGCAACATACACAGTGGTGGGCAGCATTGTGGGTAGCATTGGCTGTGACTCGAGTTGAGTTCGTTTGAAGATGATCTCATGCCTCCAAGTTAAATGTGACAATTACCATCACTGCAAGCTGTCATGTCTGTAATCAGCAAGCAGTGTTTTTCTTCTGTGTGGTGCAAGAAGAGAAGTTATTTGTGAAAGCGTTCTTTGAGCACTGTGGCAGAAGATGACTGTCCGTTTCTAAAGAAACGTGTGACACAATGTTGTCCACTTAATAAAATTACACATGGAAAATGATAGCTTTTGGGATGTGGCATCTGGTCACATAGACTCAGCGTTTTGGAAAGACAGCAATGTGGAGTTTGCAATATGTTTGAGTGGTGAGATGTTGTCATCCAGGTCCATGTATGTTTTTTTGATTATTAGGGAAATTTAGGAGTTTCTTTCCTGGCAAGCAGGATTGCAGAGTTCAGAGCACGACTGCCTGCTGCCCGTGGCCATGGGAAACCTTTTGCAGCTGGCATTTGATGTTTGAAGGTTGCGTGGTCAGGTATAGAAAATTATTTTTTTTGGATAGAGGTTCATCATAATAATTCTCTACATTGCATGGCATGTTCTAGTTGCCATTAAAAAAGTACTAGCTGTAAACTCCAAAAGCTGTGAATTCTTAGAATTGTATGGGAACTGGCAAATGCATCTACTTTTTCTTCAGTGTTCCCTTTCTCTTGGGCTATATAAAACCTTACAGGGGAAGAAGACCTGGTAAAGACAGGTCAGTATGTATTTTACTTTTGGAACCTTAGAGGAGGATGCATCAGCTGTTAGGATGCTGCAGAGCTGACCTACACAAGTGGTACTCCCATCTGCATTATTTTGGGTTCAAATCTAGCGAGTGATACAAAATCAGGGTGTTGTACTAGTCATGAGCATGAAATAAATGGTTATACCTTGTTTCCAGCTTTCTATATAAGAGAACCCTGATTCTGGTGGCAACTGAGAGAGGGAACTGTGGAAGGACAAAACCCAGAGAACTTTTGGGAAAATTATTTAGAAGACAAGCACAGAAGTTTTTGCACAAGACAGGTCCCTGGAAAAGGTGGTTTTGTGGATTTAGTCCAAATGTTTTTATTTAGAACTAACAGCACACCACCATGTTAGTGCCAAGCTAACTTTATTATCCTGACTGGGAAGAACAGGCATAAACAACTTTGAGGTAAAATATTAAAAAAGGGTAAAACTCTTGTTCAAAAATCACAAGTGCCAATAACTAAAAGAAATGTTTCTGTTATTATGGACTGAGAACAGCTGTTTAACGAGATAGTATAACTCTGTGGCTTGTTACTGTTAGTGCCCCCACTCCATGGTCTTGTTCAAACATCAGTGCTCAAATTTTGTTCTTATTGTCATCAGTAGCACTTTGGATAGTAACCATGATGCTTAAGCCATCATAATTTTTAGTACAGTTCAATGACTTAGAATTGGATTTCAAGCAACTTCAGGCATGTGGGGGGAAGGAGAGTGGTGGAAGTTTGAATTACATTCTGATCCTATCTGTGGTCCTCTTTTACTCCCCAAGCCTTGAGTTGACCGTTTGTGTATAACCTCCAGGATGGTAGGGAACTGTGGGATCTGGACTTTTTATCCAAGGGCTAATTTGTTGTTACTGTAGAATTATTTGCTTTCAATAATGCATCTCTTTTGGTTTGAAGTAAATTATTTTGCTTCTTAAATAACTTTTTTAAAGAATAAACTTTGAATTCTTTGGTTGTTTCTTTTGTGGTAGTGGTCTGGGCACGGGATCCACAACTGGTTTACAGAAAGCTTATAACAATGCTATCGGCTTTCTCTGCAGGATCTAGATTTGCTCAAACTGTCACTTCTATAATGTGGCATGAACAGCTGTATCATGTGTTCGCTATAGCACGAATAAGCAGCGAGAGTTGCTTTGAGACGTTCCATAGGCTTGTTCCAGAGTCCAATTTTAATGACTTCACCAGTCTGTGCCATGTCATGCATCTTGTGTTAGTGTTGAGTCTCTATATTTGCAGTGGGGTCCCTCATAACATTTTTGCTGACTTTGCCCTTGGAAAGGATGCTTGCTAAGTCAAAAAAAGGGGGAGGGGAAATTTCTTTACTTGGTATTCCAAGAGTGAAATCAGCTATAAAGTTTTTGCTCTGTCCAAATCATGCTCTCTGTTAGGCTCTTAAGTTGCTTAATTCAGTCTTCTAAAATACTTCCCTGTTGGCTTTCCTCCTGCAATAAGGCAAATTGTGTTGGACCACACAGTAAGTGTGCTTTAAGTGTGTTTCTCCTAAGACATTGTGTCAGGCCTCTGGAACCCAGAGTCCAATGTTTTCTCTGCAGGGAACTTAAGAATAGACTCCTAGTAACAGGGATGTAAATCTCCTTGCATTGTGTAGCTGCAGTAGTCGCTGCTTGTTCCGAAAGGAGAGATTCAGAATATGAGTACAGAGGGATGCTTAAAAGCAAGGGTCTTCTTGGCTTATTAGGAAAGCTTTCCTCCAATATGATTGTTATCTGTAACAATCTGTTCCTAGAAACTAGTTCACACTTTAAGGACTTGCTGACTTTTGTTGCATACTGGAATGGAGGCTGATTTAAACAGCCCTAGAGGAATCTGTGTAGGGAATGACAAAGAGCAATGTGGGGAGAGAAGAACTTGCTGAGCCTCTTAGTGCAAGGGGCTGTTGGTCAATGGCACAGCACATCAAGGAGTGCCCTTGTGAGTTTCCACATTACCCCCTCTCAATACTTTTCTTCTTCTGGAATTGAAACCATTTTCTAGCAAAACTTGCCCCTAGGCTTCTGTTTAGACAGCTACCGCTGTGATACGGCTGCTCTGCTAGGCGAACTAGAGGAAGATCCTGCTAAATACCCTAAGCTGCCAAATTTCTGGCATGTTTGGCCATTTTCCTTTCACTAGACCTAGGTGGAATGAAGGCAGCTCAGAGATAAAAGTGTGGGGTTTTAGAGCCACTCTGAAGCCACTGGGTGTGAATCACTCACTTTCCAGCTGAAAAAGAGTGGGAAGATGGCTTGTTTGTATTCAGTACTTCAGTTTAAAGAAGCTGTAGATCTAACTTTAGCACAGCATACCCAAGCTTTACTCATATTTCTACCATGAACCCAGCTAAGCTGATCCTGTGATTTTAAAAAGCTAGGGGATCAAGGGACCTCTTGAGGAAGATTACCTCTGCACCCTAAAGGTTATTTTTGGTTTCAGATGTGAATCCCAAGACCTTGGTATATCCAGAAAGGTTAGGGGCAGATACAGTCCCTATGGGAGAGCAAACAAGCAGGAGCCAGTTTTTATTGACCTTAAATGAAATAGTTAAACAATAATGTGGTATGGGGACTCTCAAACTGGGGAATGAGTAAGAACAAGAGTAATTCAGAAACTGAAGACTGCTATCAGCGTGAGAGAGGAGACCAGGTATTAGAGATGAAAGCTGTAATAGCATCCCAGCTTTGCCCTATTGGCTGCATCTCTGCATGTTGCGGGGGGAAATCAATGTATATTCTTGGGGAATATCTGGGAAGTGGGGCTAAAACTCCCTGAATTGGGGAGAATTTCTTAATTGTAACCCAGCATGTTTTGAAGTTGTGCACATCAAATAGTGATCTTTCAGAGAGAGTTTCTGGATGCCCTGGAACTTATCTCAGCTGGAGATGCTGTATCAGGTCTCAGCTCATCTGACTTCACAGACTAGTTGTGCCACAAGCTTCCTGTGCACCTATGGACAATATCTATGACTTGTTATTTCTAGCTCTGTATCTTATGCAAGTAACTCTCTCACTTATTCTAGCCTTCTTCTGGTACAAGGCCTTTTCATAGCTGTTCCTACAAAACACAGCACAGGAAGCCCTTACGCGCACATATAATTCCAAACAATGTTGTCTTTTCCAGGGGTGCTAGTTTTTCTGTTCCCTTCAATGTTATGACCAAAGTCACCTTTTAAATCAGCAGCAAGACCATGCTGACTATAGCCTGAATGCTTTGCTTGACTTGTCCTGATTTCAGTGCAGTTTTTCAGCTCCATTAAGAAGTGAAGTATAAGGAGGAGTATAAGTATAAAGAGGAAAAGACTCTGTTTCAAATCAAAACTATTGTATCCTTCTGACCTGTTCAGGCTTGCCGCTTCCCACCAGGAAGTTGAGTCAGAAGCTCAGAGTTACCCTGGCAACATGCAGGACACTACAAATTCTGGGCATTTTCTTCAGATGGGAGCTGTTTTCCAACTTCATGTGAGAGATCTGAAGGAGGTTTGAGGAGACCCTAAAGGACTGGGTACAGCCCTCAATGCCTGTGTGCTAGAAAGAATCTACTTAAAACAAGCCGAGAGGTACCTCCCAAACTCATACCCTGCTCTGACAGATCCAAGCCACCATGTGTAGCTTCAGGGAGGAGTTTCTTGCCACATCTTGGGTTGTACTAAGTGCTGGGCTCTGTAAGATACGCCTTGGTTATGGCTCACTGCATACAGAACTGAATATCACCTTACTGTTATGACACAAAGTTTTATAAAGGTAGTTCCTGAAAAGCTCAGGAACAAAATATAGAACCTTGCACTTTCATTTTGTTTGCTTGTTTGTTTGATTCAGCTGGAAAGATGCGAGGACATCTGTGCAACTCCTGTTGCTAAAATCCAGTCTTTCAAGTAGACCCCCCATCAGGAAAAATCTTCTCTGAATAGCACATTGGTTGGTGAGAGCACATCATTTGTACCTATCCACGGCTCCTGTTCTGATGAAAACATCAGCCTTGTGCCTTAGGGATTTCCTTTAAACCATTGGTTCAGCACAGAAGACATCAGTTTTAGTCTCTCTTAAAAGACTGACTTCCACAGTCCACTTTAGAAAGGTGCAACTGTCCTGGGAAGTAGCAATCTGGCCAGACAACAGGTGAAACTCTACTAAATGTAAAATGAAAGCCTAACTAAAACCAAAAAAAACCCCAAAAAAACAACAACAACAAAGTTAAATTTGAGCCCTGGTTTCACCTGTTTCAGTGCAAGTGCTTGTGGTTGCACTTTAAATAGTCTTCTGGTTGGACTCTGTTCTCCTTTTAGAGTGGGAGAGTCTAATTACAGGGAAGGGAAAGCAGTAAAATTAGTGTTAGGCTGTTGTGCGGTCAGTCAGCTACTTGAGCTCTGTTACAGTAGGCGGTTACTTCAGGCTCTGCAGACTTGCTGCAAAGATGTCACGGGTGAGAATTCCAGGTAGGTCTGAAAGCAAGTAGTTAGACAAGGAGCCATAGGGCAGGCTTGTTAGCCTGCAGCCTCTGAGATTTTGATGGTGTGGTATCTTTGCAGTCCAGGGGACCTCGCTGTGGGCTTTGAGCATTTTTCTTCCTGCTTAGAGACATTTTTTGATAGTGCAGCAAAGAAATAGCATTATTGTTCAAATCTTGGTCTGCTTGTACTGAAGAAAAATATTGTCCCTCCTGCAGTGTAATGTATCCTGTAATGATACCATTAAATCACTGTGGAAGGGGTCAGAGGGATTTCAGGAGTCTCTGGTCAACCTGGCTAAGTTCAGATGTGGGGTGCTGCAGTCCCAAGGGGATGGGGGAACACAAGCTGGGCAGCAGGAGTAGGGCCAGCCAGGCTTTGCAGAACAGTACAGAGGGACATGTGACTGTCATTACAGAGCCCTGAAGAATATCCGCACCAGCCAGTTCTGATAAGAGCACGTTTAGAATTGTAGTGCTGTGTGGTGTGATAGACACTGTCCTAGTACATGAAGCTAGTATTAAAGCCTGGCCCTGCAACATCAGTGGGAGTTTGTTGACCTTCATGAGTGTAATTTTCATCCACTAAAGAGATGAAAGGTCAAACTCGGCATTTTTGGGATGCTTAGTTTGCAAATGAATACATGGAGTTCAAATGCCAGGAGAGTATGTTCTGCAGACTGGACTTTGGGAAGTCAGCAGCTGGTGACTTGCGATGCCAGAGCTCCAGCCTGAATTTTCTGGGTCAGATGGAAAGGGCACGAGTTGCACCCCCAAAGTGTTGATGCCATCCTGTATGACCAGGAGTGAAGATCTGTGGAACTGCAGTGTCTCAGCTGTCTGATCCTGTTAGTGAATAAGTGGAGATATGACCAAAGGGAGCAGGAGGATGAAACTTAGCATCTTTGAAATGACCATCCATCCTGATCTTTGCAAAGGATGGCGAGTCATGGACAAAAAATAGCAAAGCAGCCCCAGTGCTCCAAGTCACTAAAAGGTTTGCTTTCTTGTTCAGGTAGGAGAATGCTGTTCTGCCCTCTTAAGTTGTTCCTATGCTCTTCTGTGTCCCTGCGCCTGGACACAGGTGTAAGGGAGAGACCTTCCAAGACACCTCAGTCTTATTAGATGACTAGGTGTCTGTTAGTTGCTTGTAGTGTTGACTGAGGTGATCTAGGTTTTAGAAAATGCTGTTCCTCTTGGGCAGCTGCAGGGGAACCCAGAGGCTGCTGCAACGCAGCAGCTCTGCCAAAGAGCCTCAGGTTGGATGGCATCTGCAATGTGGTTCATTTATGCGCACACCACTGAGGCTGTATCATGTCAAGTCAACACTGAACTTACATGTTTATATTGTACAAAGTGACAAGTACTGTGCTTTCTTCTGTAAGTGGAAGGCTTTGGCTAAACTTGTACTTTACTAATCCCTTTTTAATCACTGGTGTGATGATTAGGCAAAAAGGCTTAGATTTTGAAGGGCTGATCACATCTGTTTTAATTTTGTTTCTGTTTTATCTCAAACAGCAGAAGACAAAGGTGAGTATTGCTAGGCTTTTTATATGCTCTGCTGTGTTACTGCCTAGACATGATGATTGGAAACAAACAGCAGTTACATGATCATGGTGATCTTTCAGCAGTTCGAGAAGATGCTATTTCTCAGCAGTGCCAGCTGTGCCCCTCACGGTTTCATGGAATGGTTCCAGCTTTTCGGTCCTTTGATATATGAAGCTGCTATTTGTTAAATATTGTCCTAGCACCCCTCAGCTCCTGCTTAGGAGATAAACTTTTTTTTAGTGGAGTTCTTTCCTCTGTGGTAGGACATGAAACATTTTGCAATTTCCCTTGCACCTGTTCACACCTTTGTTGGTTTTTTGAGTTTGGTTTTTTTGTTGTTGTTTTGTTTTGTTTTTTAACAGAGATCCAGCCTAAATAACTTCTTTTGAATGCATCCTGCTCCTAGTGGATTTGATCTAATCACTAGGGGACAGATCTAACACTTCATCTCCTTTACTCATGTTGAAGTCCACAGTATGGTGCCCCTGCCCTCTTCTTCCTACTTCATGTTTGCTGAGGCCTTATGTGTTAGCAGAAAACATTTCTTGCTGAGACACCTGTCATCCCAGAGACCCTAACAGTGGGCAATAATGTGATAGTGCAAAAAAATGCATTTTGTCTTCTAAGCAGCATGTCGGGGCTCATTGATGACACAGCAGCTTTACAACAGCAAGCAAGTTTTGTTTCTGAAATCCGTTTTTTGTGACAGTGCACTGCTGAGAAATGTACCTAGTGCCAGAATTTTCCCATGTGTTTGTAGCTCAGCACAAGCCCTTTTACCTTATCGTATAACAGCAGGGAAAGGAAGTCCCTGTGTTATGCCCCGCCACTAACCCACAGCTAGGACCTTGGAACTGCAAATTCAGGGCTACAGGGATAAACTGGTTTGCTCCCCGCAACACCCTGTGGGGAAAAAAAAATGGCTAGGTTGATTACAGAAAATCTCTTGTAGGTCTAGCACACTTCTGCCATGCATGTCAGTCCTTTCTGCTTTGGGCCTCATCTGCTGACCGTGTCCTGTCTGACATTTCAATGGTGTGGTCCATCTTCCAGCATCAATCCTCACTGTGCTTCATGCTGAGCTGCCAACTGCTGGCAAAACCTGCTCAATTAGTATCCATATGCTGCTACGCAAATATGCACTTCCTAGAGATGTTGCCAGAAGAGCCCTTGGGTTCTTGTTTTATGGTATTTTGTTGGCAATGGAAGGGCTTTTAACCTTCTTTCTCCTACTTCGTAAAGCTCTAGCCAACCTTGTGTCAATGGTGACTGTCATAGGGCCATATTAGCTGGCACCTTTGCAGCATGCTGCACATGATGGGCTGAGAGGTGTCTAGTCCACATGATGGTTCCCTAGCTAGGAGCTCTTCAGCTGCACTGTGATGGCGGGAAGTAAGTGCTTGGGCTGCCAGCTCTGTCCATCTCCATCTACACTTCTGTCTTCATCCTGACTGGACACCTCGTGGAGCAAGTGGGTCTTGGGCTTCCTAGAGCTGTAAGGGCTCTGCCAATCTTCCCTTCTTCCCCCCAGTGCATGCTCTCATAAGTGCCTTTCCCAAGGACTTGCTTCTTTCTGGGCCTTTTTCTGCTACTCTTGGACTGTGGGTGGTATTTACCTGTTCTGGTGTGCTGGGGATGTCTAGGTATGTCTCCAGCCTACTATGTGTGGCCCAGGCTCTGTAAGCTTGTTGCAAATTTTGGAGGTTGCTCAGAGTCTTCCAGGCAGCATGGAGGTGTAGGTGTTATAAGGAAATGACAGCTGAGCATTAAGCTGACTGCAAGGGGCACCTGCCTGTTAGGGTGGCTGGGAACCAGATCGCTGTGTGACCCTGCACTCTGCTCCTTCTACTTGCAGAGATGGATGAGGCAATGCGCTCCTTTGCAGAGAAGGTCTTTGCCTCTGAGGTGAAAGATGAGGAGATCAGGCAAGAGATCTCTCCTTTTGATGTGGAAGAGATCTGCCCCATCTCACGCCAGGAAATGAGAGTGCACATGATGCTTCAGGAGAGCTCTGCCACAGCAGAAAAGCGGTGAGCAACAACCAGGGCAGTTGGGGAAAGGAGAGGAGCATTGTCTGCACATCCCCAGCCACAGCTGGAAGAAAGCAGGGGGAACATAAATCAAGGCCTCTGAAAACCACTCACTACACCCATGGGATAAATCCTTGGTAATCCCAGGGCACCTGTCAGGTACTTCAGGGTTTCCTCTTCAACTGTTCCCACTGTTGGACAGAAAGACACCATTGGCCTGTTCCCTGGGTGTCAGCATGGCAAAGGCCACAGAGCTGTTGGAGAGGGAGACTTGGAGACCTTTCTCTGGAAAGGTGTGACTTCTGAAGACCACGCTTGAAAGTCTGTGGCCACTTTGTGTGCTGTGGCCTCTACTCTTGGCAGTGTCTGTTTAAGGTGCTCAGAAAGCACCAGCGAGGTGATTCATGTTGTGCACAGTTGGAGCATGACTGTGGTAAGTGCCCCTGACCCTGCACCTGCATGTGGTCATGGAGTTGGGGCTGCTTGCGTGAGGCTTTCCTCCCTGGCAGGAAGAAGCGCTTGCTCCGCCTGAAGACAATTGCATTGGCAGTCCCTGTGGCTCAGAAGTCCTTAACCAGACTGTCCACTATTGATGAGGTCATCTCTACCTCCCCCCTGTACCAGACTGTGCCTGACTTCCAGCGGGTACAGATCACAGGGGATTATGCCTCTGGGGTAGGTACTTGCATGGCCATACCCTTCCCCATGCTGACTACCATTTTATCTAGTCCCTGCCTGTCCCTCAGTAGTGCCCAGTGTCACAGGAGTCTGTACCAGGTGCGGTGGGGATAGTCTCTGTCTTCCAGCTCAGTCTGTGTCTCATGAGCATCTGATGGTGCCGTGCTGCATCCCTGGAGGATCTGGAGCTGCATTCCTTAGCAGGAGTCTGTGGGGTGCTGCATGCTTCCCATGGGATTCTCCAGACAGGGCAGAGGGGAGGGCATGGCAGGGTAGGCTATGCTTATTCTGTCGCAGCCTGCTCCTGCTTGCACGCAGCTATATATGTCTGACATCTATGCATGTCACAGAATCCCAGAATGGTTGAGGTTGGCAGGGACCTCTGGAGGTCATCTGGTCCAACCCCCCTGCTCAAGCAGGGTCACCTAGAGCTAGTTGACCAGGACTGCTATCACATCCTGTGCTAATTCCTCCTTCTCCTCCTCCTCTACAGCCTCCTATTACATTTGTGCTGCTTCTGAGATACTGCTGGCAGGTTGCTCCCTCCTGGACTGGAGCAGGTTGCTCAGCTTGGAGTTGCATAGCAGAGGAGCAATTAGGGGAAGCTGAAAGTCCCTCCATGCACAGGCACGTTCCTTCTGCCATGACTGTAGCTAGCTGCAAGTGCTGCATGGTATTCCCCCATGCTGCTCCAATCTGACCCCTCTTGACTGCCCAAAACACTTGTCTGTGCAGTAAATCAAAAATTCTTGACACGTTGGGTCAGCATATGTTGTTGGTCCTGCTTCAGTTTCAGCCTGGGCTCCAAAAATAGCTTTTAGTGTTTTGCACAGGCCTGGCTTTCATTTCAGTGCCAACTACAGTTTGCAGTGAGGAATGTAGGAGGGGATGACAGCTGGAATTCGTTGGTTCTGATGTGAGGAACTTCCCTTTGCCATGTCTAGGACTTTGCCTATCATCCCTTCTTTGCCCTGCTCCGGCAGCGTAGTGGGAGGGAGGGGATGATAAGGTATGTATCTTGCTGTGAACAACATTGTCCTCTTTACATCTTGGCGCACCAGGGTATATCTCAGGCAGCTAGGCTCCAGTTGTGTGGTTGTGTTCAGCAACAGCCCTCTTGCAGGTGACAGTTGAAGATTTTGAAGTTGTCTGCAAAGGCCTGTACCGTGCCCTGTGCATCCGGGAGAAATACATGCAGCAGTCTGTGCAGAGGTTCCCCAGGACCCCATCTCAGTACCTGCGTGCTATTGAAGGCGAGGTCTGGAGGGCGAGTGACAGTGGCCCAGGTACATCTAGGCACCTGGAGGGTTTTCCTCTCTGACTTCAGCATGGGGTGGGCAGGGGTCAGAAAAAGGTGGCAGAAGTGCTCCACAGGGGAGTCGCTTGCCCAGGCCTCCTCTTCAGTGTCACAGTGGCAGGACTGTCCCTGCCCTCTGCCTGGGGTGGAGGAGCATGGCAGGCTTGTGGGGTTTTGGCTGGCAGCCTGTGCCTCATGGTATTCTCCTTTTGGTCCAGTGTTCACCCCACCGGTGAAGGATGGACAGGATCCCTTTGAAACTGGGAATCTCGCTGAGGACCTGGGATACCATGTCCAGATGAAGGATGGGGTAGTTTACATCTATGGAGACAAGACAGCAGTTGGCAGAAATGAGCCAAAGGACCTGCCCTACCCCAGCCTCGAGCACTTCGTTGATGACATGAACTTCCTCTTGGCCCTGACTGCACAGGGGCCTGTGTAAGTGCACAACCCAGCACTGCTGGGTGCAGCTGCAAAGGTCCTGCCTCAGCAGGCAGAGGAAGGTCAGGGCAGAGCCGGGGTTGCCCCCTCCTCTTCCTGGGAGGAGGGAGGAACCTGCTGATGACATACCTGCAGCCTGCTGGCTACCAAAGTGTCCTTGGCCCTTGTCAGCTGTCTTGATTGGGGTCTTAAGCAAAGTCAGCATTCAGGGATTGGAGACATGCCCTGCAGGTATGCTCACACCTGGCCAGGCCTTCCTTCAAAGCTCTGTAATAGAGCCAGGAGAAGCACCTTAGGGAAGCAGGCCAGGCCAGCATGAGCTCCTCCACCTCAGGTGAAAGCTGCATCCCTGTGTTTGATGGGCCATGCCCCTGTGTTGAGGGTTAAGGAGCCCAGTCACTGTTCTGCCCTTTGCTTTCACTAGTAAGACCTACGCTCATCGGCGCCTGAAGTTCCTCTCATCCAAGTTCCAAGTGCATGAAATGCTAAATGAGATGGAGGAGATGAAAGAGCTGAAGAACAACCCCCACCGGGACTTCTACAACTGCCGGAAGGTAAATGGCAAGGCTTACAGCCCTAGTGACTCTGAAGAGGAGCTGTCTTGGTGCCTTCCCCTCCCTGAGAACTGGACATTAGAGTCAAGGTCTGTGGCACCTACGTTATTCCTGCTAATGGGATGGTGCTAACTGGGCTGCTCTTGGCCTAGGCCTATTGTGTTCATCTCCTGGGCTGAGCCGTGCTCCCCACACAAATTGGTCTCACCTGAGGGGTTTGTTAGCCTCCCTGTGATCATACCCGAGCATTCCAACTTGAAGCTAGATAGCTGCCCCTCTGGTTTCTCAGGTGGACACACACATCCATGCTGCAGCCTGCATGAACCAGAAGCATCTTCTGCGTTTCATCAAGAAATCATACTGTGTGGATGCTGACCGTGTAGTTTATGATGCCAAGGGCAAAGAGCTCACCCTGAAACAGCTTTTCCAGAAGCTCAATCTGCACCCCTATGACCTGACAGTGGATTCCCTGGATGTCCATGCTGTAAGTGGTAGGGCATTTACTGTAAGGTCACTCTCATCCACGCCTGTAGGCATGGCTTTTCCCCTCCCTGTGTACCCATGACATATTGTGCATGTTAGTGTTTGTGGCAGGATGTAGCAGCACCTGGCTTTCCCATTTTGGGTTGTTTGGATCAGTCCCTGCTCAGCTGGTATGCTTGGACCCAGTGTGTGTGTGTGTGTAGTATTTGCCCCTGATCCTGCCTGCTCCAGGGGCGGCAGACATTTCAGCGCTTTGACAAGTTCAATGACAAGTACAACCCCGTGGGTGCCAGCGAGCTGCGTGACCTCTATCTGAAGACAGAGAATGCTATCAATGGCGAGTACTTTGCTACCATCATCAAGGTGAGAATACAGGGGAGGAGAGAGCAGTTAAGATGTGGTGCTGCTGTGCCCAGGGGCTGGAGGGTCCCCATGCAACCATCTGTTCTGGTTTGCAGGAGGTTGGCTCTGATCTGGAGGATGCCAAGTACCAGCACGCGGAGCCTCGCCTCTCAATCTATGGGCGATCAGCTGAGGAGTGGCCCAAGCTAGCCAGCTGGTTCAACAAACATCGGGTCTATTCCCCCAACATGAAGTGGATGATCCAAGTACCCAGGATTTAGTATGTGCTGTGGGTCTGAGAGCGTACTGTGCCCTACAGTGCACTACACCTCATTTTTTATCCTGAAGGGATTACAGGGACAGTGGGCCATGTTGTTCCTCTGCTAGCCGCTAATCCCCGTCTCTTTCCACAGTGATGTGTTCAGGTCTAAGAATTTCCTCCCACACTTTGGGAAGATGCTGGAAAATATCTTTGTTCCTGTGTTTGAGGCAACTGTCAATCCTCAAGCCCACAAAGAGCTGAGTGTCTTTCTACGCCATGTGAGTGTCATCTGATGATGTTGTCAGGGTGTGTTGAGCACTTCCTGTTTGTGCACAAGAAATGGGGTACTGGCCCTGACATGCAAAATGTCATCAGTGGCCCTACTGCCACATTCTGGGAAAGGGGGTGTGTGTCCAGAATTGCTGGGAGGGGTCAGACTCCCTGAACTGGCTGCTGTAGGGCTGTGAGAAATGCTGCCCACTCACCTCCTGGAGAAGTGGTTTGGTGTGAGCTTTATTTCTAGCCCTTGATAGAGCTTGGGGGTTTGTGAGGAGCAAGGTCTGCAGCCTTGCCCCTGACTCTGCTCTTGGGTGGGGCAGGGGTACAGGCTACGGCTGGCCTATGGCAAGCTGCAGTGGGGCAGGGTGAGCCAGCCTACCTGGGCATGATGAGGTAGGGAACTTTGAGGTGCAGCTTTTTTGTTACCTTGCCAAGCAGATCACTGGCTTCGACAGCGTGGATGATGAATCCAAGCATAGTGGACACATGTTCTGCACTAAAAGCCCAAAGCCAGAGCAGTGGACTTCTGAGAAGAACCCATCCTACACCTACTATATATACTATATGTATGCCAACATCCTGGTGCTTAACAACCTACGCAGGTGAGGCCCAGGATCTGCTAAGGGACCTGCGATAGGCTGACAGAAGGCGGGCTACCTCAGGGGTTGTCTCAACTCTTTGATTATTGGCGTGGCAGAAGTGGGGCCCTCTTTGCTCCGCCACCAGTGTAGTTTGCAGCTTCATGTCCAGAGCAATCCAAGGGAATCTTGCATCGTGTGCCACCTAACCCTGCTGCTTGCCTGCTCTGAGTCCTTCTTCCATGTGCCTAGGCAGCGTGGTATGAACACGTTCCTCTTCCGTCCACACTGTGGGGAAGCCGGGGCCATCACACATCTGCTTGCAGCCTTCATGACAGCAGATAATATCTCCCATGGTCTCAATCTCAAGAAGGTAAGTGGAGTAGTCTGCCACAGAGCAGCCCAGGCATGGCAGAGGAGGAGAACACATTCACAGCTGGCCTCGACTGTAGCTGACAGTTAATTGTGCCTCTGCTTTAGACTGACACAGGCAGCCTGGCTTCAGGCAGTTGTTACATGATTCTCTGGGTTTCTCCAGGCATGTTTGGGGATGCAGCTGAGAAATGTACTCAGATTTCCAGGGTTCAGCCTCACAGGCCTATCATTGGATATGTCTGTCATCATTGGAGGCAGCTGAGTTCTGAAATCAGATGGGTTTGAACTCACTTGGCCTCTCATGCTCCACATGGGCCCTGGAGGACTGCTAGCATGCCTCTCTCTTTTCTTGCACACATGAGCTCTGTGCACCAGATTTCCTGGCTCAGGCACTGGGCTGATCTGAGGAGTGACCCCGGAGAGGTGGAGGGCGCAGCAACTTTATCCCTAACCTGGCAACTCTGCTCATCTTTGCAGAGCCCGGTGTTGCAGTATCTGTACTTCCTTGCCCAAATTCCCATTGCTATGTCCCCACTCAGCAACAACAGCCTCTTCCTGGAGTATGCGAAGAATCCATTGCCTGACTTCCACCAGAAGGGCCTCATGGTCTCCCTTTCTACAGATGACCCCATGCAGTTTCATTACACCAAGGTACAGCGTGAGCTGATCACCTCCTGCTGTCTTGAACACTGGGGCTGGGACTGTGTGAGCCTCGTTTTTCAGGGAAGCCAGCAGCATTTGCAGAGGGTCCAGCATGCTGGGCCACCTCTAGGACAGCCCTTGCAGCAGCATGGGCTGTGCCGGCAGAAGCTGCTGTCCTCTAACATAGCCTGTGGCTGCAGGAGCCCCTGATGGAGGAGTATGCCATTGCTGCCCAGGTCTTCAAGCTCAGCACCTGTGACATGTGCGAAATTGCCAGAAACAGCGTCCTGCAGTGTGGCCTGTCCCATGAGGTGGGTGCCCTTATGGGGAGAGTGGGCTTGGCCCTGCCTGCCTGAGAAAGGGGACCAGGGCAGCAGCTCTGTCTGCGTGCTTGGGGCAGGGCTTCTCCCCCAGGCCTTGAGGGAGCTGCCAGCAGCGGCCTCTGAGGTCTGTATGGCTGTCCTTGTCTTTGGCAGGAGAAAGCCAAGTTCCTGGGTGAAAACTACCAGGAAGAGGGGCCCCAAGGCAACGATATCCGGAAGACAAACGTGGCTCAGATCCGCATGGCCTACCGCTATGAGACCTGGTGCTACGAGCTCAACCTCATTGCCGAGGGCCTGAAAACCGACTAGGACCGGGCACAGTCGGGGCCTGCGGCCGTGGCGGGAGGCTGCGCCCGGGCCCAGCGGGAGCCGGGCCGGGC
>WAAD01026661.1:205736-232803 GCA_013389945.1 Fregata magnificens | reverse complement strand
CGGCCCTGCGGGTGCACGCCAGTCCCCCTCCGGAGCCCCGCCGGCCGCAGAGCTCTGCAGGGCCTGTGACAGGGCCGGCAGCGCTCCGGCCCGAGGGGCCCCCGTGAGCCGGTCCCCGGGCAGGCAGGGGAACAGCGACCGGACCGTTTCCCCCGTGGGCAGGGCGGGGAGTGAGCGAACGGGAGCTGAACCCACGGAGGAAGTAGGTGCCTGCTGAAGCCCGCCAGCTGCCTTAGAGGAGTTACCAGCCTCGTGCTTTGCCACAGCCCCTCGTCCTGTTCAGCGTGGAGAAGAGGAGGCTGGGGAGGGGGGTCTTACCAATGTACCCAAATGCCTGAAGGGAGGGTGCGAAGAAGACCCAGCCAGGCTCACTCCAGTGGTGCCCAGTGACGGGACCAGAGGTGATGGGCACAGACTGACACATGGGAGGTTCCCTCTGAACATCAGGAAACACTTTTTTCACTCTGAGGGTGACTGAGCACTGGTACAGGTTGTCCGGGGAGGTTATGGAGTTTCCCTCCTCGAAGATACTCGGAAGCCATCCAAACGCGGTCCTGGGCAACCTGCTGTAGGTGGCCCTGCTTGAGCGGCGGATTGCACAAGGTGACCTCCAGAGGTCCTCTCCCACCTCAACCACTCTGTACAGACTTTCTTTAGGGCAAATTATTTACTAGTAGGCTGTGATGATTTAGGTAGCACTGGATATTTGTGCTTTGTTGCACTGAGGTATGCAGGCCTGAGTACCTTTCTGGCAGTGCTGTCTTAGGGCACGGGGTGTAGGCTGGCATACTGGACCAGTCTCTCCTTGCCTGTCCCGGTCCATTGCGTAGACCCCTCTGTTCTAGTTACCATGGTTGAATGCAGCCCGTCTGAGTGGGCACCTGGCTACCACGACTCTGATAGAGCCCTAGTAGTGGTAGGTGCTCTTCCTCTTGACAGCTGGGACTTGTATCAGCCCTAATGGAAGAAAAGTAGAAGAGGAGTTGCAGGATAAACAGCCCCTGGAAATACGTATTTGGGCAATGGTGGCTGTGGTTTCTGCTGTCCCTGTCTGTCAGAGTTACAGAAGGGAGGGATGAGGAGTGAGCGGTGACCTTGCTGCATGGGAAGGGAGAGTGGAGTGGAGAAATGAGAAGCTGCTGAACAAGCCCATGTGCTGCCCTTCCAGGGTTCTGTCAGCCGGAGGGGAGGTGCAGGAGTGCGGTCCAGCGGTCCGCTCAGTCGCAGATGGGCGGGTGGGGGAAAGGCCCTAAGCAGGGTAGGTATTTGCTAGAGGAATAGAAGTGTCCTGACCAGGGTCAGGAGCCCAGTGGCCCCCCAGGAGTGTGATGTGTCTTTCAATTGCTTATTTGGACTGGTTGTCCCTTCAAGGGCTTGCAGGCAGGATTGGGCAAATTGCTTTCTATCTGAGCATTTAGAAGTTAAACTTCTGCAGGGATAGGATGTGGTGAGTGAAGAAATGGCCCCTGAAAGATTTTGGGTGCCCTGTCCAAAAAAGCATGTCTCTTGGACTGTGTGCTCCAGTTTGCCTTGAAGGGAAGGCACGTGCAGAGAACATCTGAGGGTGTTGGGTATGGAGGGGGAATAAATGGTGGCAGTGGCGGCCTTGTAAAACATTCCTGCTTGAAACAGCTGGCTGGAGGATCTGTTCCGGAGCGCTGAGTGCTAGTACTGTGCACTACTGCTTGGCAAAATTATTATCTCAGTCTTCCAGTATGGATGTGGCTCATTCCTTGTAGCTCTGGGAACATGTTGTCTGGATGTGTGTCTGAGAGGTGCTACCTCGGTCTACACCCTCTGAACCTCTTGGGGCAGTTGCCTCCATGCTGCTGAGACTTTTCCAAGGGAATGAGCGGGTGGTTGTTGTGGCCCCCCACAGCCTATCTGCAGTGGCCCTTGTAACATAAAGGTGGTCGTGGCTTTATGGTGATGTCAGCCCTGGCGGAAGCCTGGAATCTCACCTCTGATAGTTGTACCAAGAAACGGCTCCAGGATAACTCGTGTTTGAGTTTAACTTTCTCTCTGTCCCCACCTTGGGTCTTAGTTCTTGTGTGAAGCTGCAGCGTTCCTGGGGTGTGCAGCCAGCCTGTGGTGTAGAGTCAACTGCTGGTTTCAATACTGCTAACCTGAGCATTCAGATACTGTGAGTCAGGTTAAAAAACCCATGACTTTAAAAATAGTACATTGTGCGTTCTGTCCATGTGTCGTCTGGTATAAAAGCCTTCAGGGCTTACATGTTTTAAGTGCGAGGTTTTTTTAGCATGGGTAAAAACTTACTTTCAAGAAGTTGAGTTTCATCACTTCAGAAAAAGACTGAAAGCTGAAAGATCTAGATGTATCTTTCTCTTCGGTACAAAAGTCTTAGGACCTATAGCAGAGGTCAGACTTAGCCTCCTTTTGGAGGAGAGCTTTTCTCTATTGAGATTAGTGTCACATTTACTGTGTCCAGGGGCTGTGCTCTACATGGCCATTTATCTGATGAGGTGGAACTCTGTTCCTCAGCATGATATGCAGAAGCTTCGAACGAGTTAATAACTAGAGTTGCTTTGTATGGAGATGGAAATGACTAAGCATACCGCATTCCTGAAGTGTTACTTATTTTGATACAAAATCTGCTTGTTTGGTACTGCCCATGTCTTTCAGGCGTCAGCATGGCAGAGTTTTGTTCAGAAAAGCTTCAGGTTTGTTCTGGAGCTGAACAGAATGGGAGTAGCTGAGAACTCTGGAAGGGGTCTTTGCTGGCGTGCTGGCTGTCCCCTCATCCCTCCAGGACTGAGTGTACAGCTTCCCTAGACTTCAGAAGACCAGAAACTGCCTTTTATTTGGCTACCAACACGGGAGGCTTGGTGACAAGGAGGTCTCTTGGGTGGTTTAGAACTGCACGGCTCTTATAAAAGGAGTGAAAGATTGCTTCAGAACTGCATGGGCTTGCCAAGTCAGTGAGTTGCATGTTCTCACGCCTGTAGTGCAGTTGGATAAGGTAAGGTGGTGTGTTAGTGCCTTTGTTTAGCTAAGCGGGTGCCGGTGTGAGTGTGGTAGGGGGGGTTTTTGGGGTACCAGCAGCACCTGCGGTGGGTGGGCTTGACCTCGGCATCAGACTATTTTATTCTTGAACAGCACTGGCAGTGTTCTGTTCTTAAGCATGTGGTTTCAGGAAACAGAAGTGTCCTGAGACTTTGCATGGAAAATGCTTAGCATGCTCTCTGGCTTTCAGAATTGGAAAAAGAGTCAGGACTACCTATCATGTGGTGGGAACGTGCCTTATTCTTCTGCTTCGGATAACGATATGGAAACTATCTTCAAACAGCGTGGATTGGAGAGGCTGTCTTTTGGGAGAAATGTGTGATACTTTGTCTAGAAATTATTTAATTTCTCTTCGCCCAAAACTACTGCTTTCAATGAAATAATTCAGTATTCTTGACTATACTGAACTGCTGTAAGTACCGATGCAGTAGGGATGATAAATTTGACTTCTGTGGAAATACTGGGAAGCATACTGGAGCCGCTGAAGGAGTTTGAAGGAGAGATCAGGAAAGAAGCAGTCATGTTAAGTTTGGTTAGTTTGTGAAAGGAATGGTGTGTTTGGTCCCTGAGATACAAGTGCTGGCTGCCTGACTTGGGTGGTCTCTACCAGTTCTGTGTCCCTAAGCTGTGTTTTGGCCTATCTCAGACTGCATCTGAGGGTTACTTAGCTTGGATCAGACCACCCCAGTCTGCTCTTTCTTCACCAAAGATCAGTGTCTACCCTTGCCCTGGCTCACGTGATGAGCTTAGATTAAATGCCTTGTTCTTGATAGCAGCCACCTGCCTTGCAAGCCTGGACAGGTGAAGAGCTGCATTTGTCTCCTCAGATCGTTATTTTGGAAGACGCAGTTCAGGGCTGTGGCTGGCAGAGCAGCACTGAGCAGGAGAGAACATCGGGTGCTTTAAGCTTGTGCTCCACCATCTGCGTTTAAGATGAGCCAGGAGCCATGTGTTTCTAGTTGTATCTGGTAGTTCAAAGATCAATGACATGCCTTGGAAAGACCTTCGCTGATGCACTCAAAACTGTACAGCTTCTTAGGTGAGTGATGCTTATTGCTTCACCTTCTAAGTAATACTACTTCTCCAGCCAGTGCGTGGAGCTTCGCTGGCTGGAGAAGTAATATTACTTGGTAGGTTTATGCTGAAGGAGAGGAAATGTGGATCCTGTGTGGATCCTGTTTCTGCATATGGGTCTATGTAGCTCTGGATGCTAGAGTCAGGTAATTGCTTGAGCACTGGGTGAACTGCTTGAACTCTGGGCATTCATCATTGAGCAGAACCAGAGGTGGCACTGCAGACATAGTCTCACCAGTACCTGTATGCTGGCTGGGACTGTGCTTCACCATTTCTCAGTGGCTGGTTGTGCCTCATCATGGAAGCACAGATGTGGACAGTAGGAGAGGTGAGGAGCATTAGGCTGACTTGGGCTATGGCGCTATATCAGGAAGCAGAAATATGGTAGGCTGGCTGAGGGAACTACAGCAAATGCACTTTTTGTTGCACCCATACCAACGTGAGTCATAGGAGGAAGGATATGGGGCAGGCTGGCAGCCAACAGACCTGACCTGCTTGAGCACAAGCAGCCCTGCACACTCTGAGGATGGACGCAACTGGAAAACTGAGCAGGGCTATTCAGTCTACTCTGTGCAGTGATTTGCCCTCATGGATGCTGCATGCAGATGTTTTGCCAGGCTGCTGGTCTGAGCCCAGGGGTAGCTGACAGCTGGTGTATTCAGAGAAGAAAGCTGCCAGTGCTGTTGGGAAGCAAGGGAGCCTTTGGTGCCTCCTGTGGTCTTGCTGTCAGTATGAAGCTGCATGTGCTCCATGAATGCATATGCTGGCCTTGAAGTGCTTAGTCCTGTGAATAAGCCCATTGTTCCACACTGCAAGGTCCTTCAGGGGCCTGTCCCTGTGTGAGTTCTGCATCCAGTGTTCCCATGTTTGAAGGCCTGTCAGGGAGTAAAGGTGCCTGGTCTGAAGCTGTACTGGCTGAGAGGAGGCTGTTTCACCCCTCTCCTAGCCTGGCTTTCCCCATCAGAGCCTTTGCTGCTTTGCTAGCTTGTGCTTCAGGTCTTCAGAAGCATCCCTGAGCACTGTTGCTGTAGACTAGTTGCAATGGCATCGGAAAGGGGAAAGTTGCTTTCCTGTCTGCTAATCAGGGCTGCACAGACAGGGATTGAGGAAGGATGGCTCTGCTCTGGCTCAGGATGTTTTGGAAACAATGCCTATTTATAGGAGAGGGCAGGGGCCCCTTGCTGCCTGGAGCAGCAGGGGAGCAGCCTGGCTGTGCGGGAAGAGGGTCTCGCAGTGGGGCGCAGTAGCGCTGCAGTGCGCTGGGCAAGAGGGTCGGGGAGAGTGGGATAGGTGTGGTTTGCTGTTTTGTGTGTTCTGTGTCATTATTGAACTTGTTCTGCTCTCTCCCTGCCCCTCCGTGAGGGGATTCGCAGCCCTCTTCTGTTTGCTCGTCCCCTGCCTGCACCTTGCTACTGGCAGGAGTGGGGAGGGGGTGCTGTGCTGCGCTGGAGCTGGCACTGGTGCCGCAGTGCCACCTGCACAGTAGTAGCTTCACCTTGCTTCTTCGGAGACGTGCTGGGTGGTGGTCAGGAGCGGTGTGGCTATGAAAGTGTTGAGGACAGGGCGGAATGCTGATGAGGGACAGAGGGCTGATGATGGAGCAAATATCCCCAGTTCAGTTGCCTACCCAGATTGTCCAAGTTTAGCCCATTCACTGCTGAGTGGGAGAGTTACTGGTAGCTGTCTGGGAGAATGTGATAAGCAATGCCAGACTGCAAGAACCCACGCTCTTCTCTCTGGACACAGGCAGCAGTGAGTTTCTTGCCACAGTGAGCAGTACTGCTTTGGTAGAGAGTGTGAACGTGCAGCAGAGAGCTGAGGCTTGGTGCCATGTGTGCCTAAGCCATCACTGAATTGCTTGGGGAGCCCTGGGCTGTCCTACGTCAATGAGCTTTCTCACTGACTATATCAGGTAGGTCTGCCAAGGCCAGTGTTTTTCTTTTACTTGCACTGCAAATGCCTCCGCCAAGCAGGTCAGCAACACCAGGGATAGAGCCAGTAGTGCTGGAGCCCTGAATTTGAGGTGCAGTATCAACAGTGGGAAGGATGCAGGCCTCTGCTGTGGTAAGGGCTCTCCACACCCAGCCTGGTGCATGGGGCATGAACCCTTGTCAGGCAGGTTTAAGCTCCTCCATCTTCCAGCTTGGTTTGCTTCCCATCATTGATTCTGTGAATTCTTACAGGCTCTGGTGAGTCAATGAAGACTGGGTTTTGTAATAGCAGCTTTGGAGGACACGTACCCAGTTTTTGGCAGTGAGAGCTGGCTGGATCTGTCAGGTGGAGCCTGAGTACAGGTTTTGTTTGAGTATGGTCTGTGTTCCCACGTGGAGCAAGTCTGGCTTGCTTTCTGCAGAGGTCCTCTGGTTTTGCTGCATGTGTGGGATGGGGACTGCTTGCTGCTCTTGTTCTGCCTTTTGCAGGGAGACTTCTTCGTGCCAGGGGAATGTTACTGAAGCCAGCATGGCCAGGCTTGCTGCATGACGACCTGGCCTGAGCCCGAGCTTTGCTGAGTGCTTGTCTCCTAATACAAATGGAGAATGTTAAATAGACCTGGAGGGCTGAAACTTCTGAAATGGGTTAAGTGCCTGGTGAAAGGGAGGAACAGAGCACATCAGAGCCTATGGGCTCCTGTCTTCTGTCCAAGATGAGTTTTCAACTGTACTGGCATATCTGAGGATACCGGGGATGCCTTGTGAGCTACAGGTAGAGCTGAAGGACTCCAAGGCTGGGGACTCCACATATGAAATGCCTGTACTGAGGTCATACCAGACCTGTAGGTGCTGGGTCTGTGCAGCCACCCAGGTTCTCCCTGGCGATTTCATCTGCCTTTCTTGCTGCAGGACTATCTGGAGGACTGTTAGCTGTATCCTCTGGGGTTGGGGTAGTCTCAAACAGCATTGCTCCTGTTTGTGGAGGCTCTGCTTGGGTTGGAGAAGTCATAGTGTTTCTTTAGCATTCCTTCTCCTCTGCTGATCTAAACACAGGCCTACTTTCCTCTTGAGCATGAGAACTCACCAGTTTCCTCTGCCTTTTGGCCTCTGTTGTATGCCTTTTAAAACTTCCCCTAGCTGTAAGCCACAGGCTGAGCACCACTGCCCTCCAGTCTCTCTGATGGCCAATTTAGGTCAGGTGTTTACAAGCAGAACATCAGACAGGTTTTTACTTCTGGGAGGAGGAGTGTGGTTGGGCTCTTCTCCAGTCATCACAACTGTCCTAGTCCTCCTGGGTGAAGCAGCAGCCATCCTGCTGCTGCTGATTCTCTGGAGAAGTAGATGTGGTTCCCTTTCTATAGAGCTGGTGTGGTATCTTGTATCTTGCTGTGTCTCTGCTGTGTTGAGAGCTCTGGTAGAGACATCGTGCTGCAGTGGTTTGGCTCTGTGCTGCCTGAGGTGCTCTGGGCAGTACCGAGCATCAGGAGAAACTAAGCACTCCTGCCTAGCCTGCATCAGTACACGCAAGCAGCAGAGGGGTTGGCTGAGAGCTCTGCTGCAGACAGGCCGTGCTGCTGTGTTCCTGTGCCATTAAATAATTTCCTTGAGTTCTGGCCCTTGGGATCCCTGGCTGTGTTTTGTTCCTGTTGTGGTGTTTTGTTTGTTTTTTAAGCCAGTGAGACCTCTACTTCCTTTTGTTAGCCGTCCCAGATGTGTGCTACAGAAACAGGCTTTGTGGGGAGCGTGCTCTGGAAGCCAGTCTTGAACATGTGATTTGGGGAGGAATGTTCTTCAGCAATTGCCAGAGAGCAGCTGGGAGTTCCCGGTGGTGTGTATGGCTGGAGTGCAGCTGATGGTTCTTCTCTTCTTTTTGTCCGCAGGTTGTGCTAGCAGGCAGTCCTTGCAGAGCTGACACCCGGGGGCTCTTGGATGCCACTGGGTGCTTTGGAGTCTCATGCCAGCTTGACGTGTGCAGGACACGGGTGGACCTGGACAAGGCTGGAGATGGGGTGTTTGTAAGCACATTGGCACTTGCCATGCACCCAACAGGGTCAGCGGACAGTAGCTTCTCCTGCTCTGCTGTGCAGACCCTCTCCCGGAGCCACTGCCGTAACATCAAACAGAAGATCTCCCAGTGGGAGGGGAGGACACGAGGGTGCTCCAGCAAGGAGAAACAGCAGCTGAAGGACTTTGGAGTAAAGTATGATCCCAGCTGTGATGCTCTACCGAAAGTGAAGCCAGAACATACAGAGAAGGGCAGAATGACTGGGTCCAAAGATCCAAAGAGCCTGGGTTTGGACTTCAGGGAAGATACACGAAGCTGCTTGCAGACTGATGACTGTGGTGACCTCAAGCCCTGTGCGTGCAGCCTAGCTTCCCAAGCCAAGGATAAAGGAGAGTGGCAAGCAGGCTTCCTGGACCCAGGGGCGACACTGCCCCCAGGGAACTTCTATACCTCACAAGCTCTGTGGACGAGAATAGATCCCCTTCTGTCTGGCAAAGCCCCACCAGTTCCCTTGGACCTTCAGAGGAAGCGAGGGAGCTGTGGCTCCACAGAAGAAGAACGTAAAATCAAAGGAGTGGACTCTCTCTGCAGGGCAGAGGGGAGCTTGAAAAACATTTACTCTGAGGCTGAGGGGCAAGAAGAGGAGACGGCTGCTGTCCCACCACCCAAGCCCTGTAGGACTTTCCGCTATCTTGCAGAAAAGGGTGCTAGTAGCTGTAGTGATGCCAGTGCTACCAGGGAAGCTCCCCTGCAAAAGCAGCGCGGAGGAGACTTGGTGTCATCCTCCAACAATCCTGAGAAGAGAATAGCCAGCAGGAGGATCAGAGGAAGAACCCAGAGGTACATCGATTCATCTCTCATGTCTGAAACATGTTTCCTTTAAATCAGTTTCTAGATGGGTTTAAACAGCTTGCTTGCCATGATATCCTTGTGGAGGTGCTAGTACTCTGTTGATGGGGAGAGGATATTTCTGGATGAAAGTATCCCCTTTCCAGCATTGTGTATGGACTGCTTTTGCTGCTGATAATCTTGCAAAGAAGGCTAAAAGCTCCAAACAGATGTCAGTCCCACACCTTAAAACAGAGTTGAGTGACAATATGCTGGCCGCAGGGAGAGTGCTGGCTGCTTCTTGCCCTGAGCTTGTCCTTAGCTGCGATTTGTGGATTACAGAATAGCTTTCTGTTGGGGCAGTTTGGCTGCTAAATGTTCTGACTTTCCCGTGTGAGTGAAAGATTCTCTTGTTGCTTAAAGTTGGAGGCTGTCAGCTGTGGGTACCCCTGTTGCAGTATGTTTGGCTATTCTTCCCTCTTTCCAGTACGTAGGTCCCTGTTACAGAGTAAAAAACCTCTGAGCTAGCTTGATGCTAGTTCTGCTTACAGATGAGCTGCCTAGGGCAGCTGTGCTAGAGAGTAGTGTGAACATTATAGGCAGAGATGTGGCTAGGACTCGTGACCTCTCCTTTGTGACCTCTGTGCCATAGTTTTGAAATGGAGGCCAAGTGTATGAAAATGCAACCTTGCAAATGCGATAACACCCTTAGCATGAGCAGTAGGGGAGGTCCAGTAGAAAGCAGTGCCCTACTTCTGAGTACTGCTGCAAGTGCTTAGTCTGCAAAACGTGTTTTGGGTTCTCGCCTCTGTGACAGGATGGGACTCGCCATACCTGCTTGGAGTGTGCTTGGCCATGGAGCCTCCAACTTCATTTTTAGTTTAAAAATCTCCCAGAGTAAGTGACTAGGACTTGCTTGGTGTGCTGGTTTTGGCTGGGATAGAGTTAATTTTCTTCATAGTAGCTTGCATGGCGCTATGTTTTGGATTTGTGATGAAAATAATATTGATAACACACCAGTGCTTTAGTTACTGCTGAGGAGTGCTTACACAGAGTCAAGGCCTTTTCTGCTTCTCGCCCCACCCCACCGGCGAGTGGGCTGGGGGTGCACAAGAAGCTGGGAGGGGACACGGCTGTGACAGCTGACCCCAGCTGACCAAAGGGACATCCCAGACCATACGATGTCATGCTCAGCAATAAAAATTGGGGGAAGAAGAAGGAAGGGGGGGGAACGTTCGGAGCGGTGGTGTTTGTCTTCCCAAGTAACCGTTACGCGTGATGGAGCCCTGCTTTCTTGGAGACGGCTGAACACCTGCCTGCCGGTGGGAAGGAGTGAATGAATTCATTGTTTTGCTTTGCTTGTGCGCGCAGCTTTTGCTTTACCTGTTAAACTGTCTTTATCTCGACCCACATGTTTTCTCACTTCTACTCTTCTGATTCTCTCCCCCATCTCACTGCGGGGGAGTAAGCGAGTGGCTGTGTGGGGCTGAGCTGCTGGCTGGGATTAAACCTCAATACTTGGAAATCAGAGAGTCCAGAGTGGAGCACCCATGTGCTTGATGGCCCCAAGGAGGACCATACCCTGTGTGGACTGGAGACAGCAGCTCACTGGTACATGCAGGTGCCTTTAGAAGAAGTTACACTGGTTTTCCTCTAGGAAATCTTTTGAGTTTGAGGACATCCAGGGCTTCCGCAACCGGATGGCAACCACCAACTCCCACAGACTTCGAGAAGAGACAAATGGCCCTACAGGATCCAGGCTCATCTACACACAGTCAGAAGACAACATCTACGAGGACATTATCTGTATGTGCCTGTGCTTCTGGGGGATGCATTCACTTTAACTAAGGGTAGCAAATTTGCTGGGGAGGGAGGAATGAAGATGAGAATGAATTGAGGCCCTTTCCAGCTCTGTGACTTTTAAGGTCTTCCCCATCCAGGGTTCTTTGTTGATGTTAGTAACTATCTGCATGTGAACAGCCTGATTTCAGATGTCATGGAAGGTCGCTGGAACTGGCCTGTGCTAAACTGATTTCTTTATTAGCTCTTCAAATGCTTTGCTGGAGTGTTGCACAGAGATCAGTGTGAACACTGACAACATTAGCTGCTTTGCAATAGAGCTACTTTCTCTGCAGTGGTAGAAGTGTTTTGTTTTGCTGAGTACAGGTACGGTTTGCCAAGTTGATGGTAGTGGGATCCTTCTGGATCTTTGAGTGGTAGCAACCTAATCCATCTTAAAACAGGTCTCTCTCAGACCCTGTTAAAGCTTGGCAGACAACTGCACACTCTCCCTGCTTACAACCCTTGCAAGAATGCAGGACTTTTATCTCCTTTCATAAATCCCCTGTCCAATGCTTTTTCCAGGTCCTGCAAAAGAGAACCCCTATGAAGATATTGGAGCACTGCCCTTACCCCTATGGAAGGTCCCATCTGTCTGGAAGCTGCCACCCCCCCGGGGCACCAGTAGGGCTCCCAAGGTAGGGTGAGGGGATTAAGTTGTCACGAGTTTACAGAGAGTTGTCCTCACAAGCACCCTATTTTGTGCTCCCCCCTGGCCCCACATTCCCCACTGCTAGGTCATTGGTTTTCCTTGTTTTTTGTTGTATGTTATTAATGTAAATGATAACGAATACCCATGGCAGTGGCAGTTGATTAAGCTGCTAAGGAGCAAAAGAATAGGAACAAGAGAGTGTTGATGAGATGCTTGAGTATGTGGGGTGGGGGTGGGATGGAGAGCTTGGTAGAGTGGGAGGCTGCAGGAAGTTTATCATTTGTAATCTGACTCCTTTGACTCTGAGCTTGGACCAAAGCTTAATCCCATGCTTAACCATCTCTTCTGATTCTGTTTTTTAGCCTCCCCCAAAACCTCCCTTCCTCAGTCGCAAGACTCTTGAGCTAAAGCCCTCCCAGAAAAGTTTCCCAGGGAAAATGGTGAAGGACACAACCCTGCCTGTCACACTGACTGAGTGGAAGCTGTTCCGAGCAGTAGAGGCTGCTAGCAGGAGAAAGAACTTGCCCTGGGTGAGATTTAAGCATTACTTCTTGCATGGCATTTCAAACTCTTGCTGCTTTGTCTAGCACCTTCTAAGTGCTTTGTAAGTGATCATGGAGCTGTGTGTCTGGCAGGTGAATGCTGGTTAGCACTGCTGTATGTGTGGACAAGTGACCCTGCTCAAACCATTTCCCCTCCAAGTAGCAGGGCAGGTGTTCAGGGATCAAAAACCAGAGTGCCAGTTCTAGCTGGGGCGGCGGTGGTTTCGTTGGCCAAGAATCTGCAAACAGAGTACTAGATGTTGACCTGAAGATCAGTGCTGTGTGTAAATACTAGCTCTTCCTTGTGCTTTGTCATTTAAGCCTTGTTCCCAATGCTTCCGTGAAGAGTAATGATGCTGGTTTTGTGCTGAATGCGGTGCAGGAATGCAAGGAAGCTCTCTGTGAGCTGAAGGGCCAGCTCTGTACAATTGTGTGTACATGTCCCTTGTTCCTGGTGACTTCTCAGACTGACCCTTACATTCTTGCTGCAGGCACTGAGCTGTTAGATGGCTGACAGTGTGAGGCTGCTGTGGGGAGCTGGCTAGGCCCTTGGTTACTTGGCACGTTGGCTTGGCGTTCTTGGCTTGCCATCAGGAACATACCCTTGCAGCTGTTTCATAGTCTAAACGTGAAGAGCAGCTTTTAGGGATAAGCGCATTTTACAAAGCCTTCCTGCAGTTCTCCCCTCTGCTGCCTCTGGCCGCTCCCTCCTGCCTGTGTCCGAGGGCAGGTATGCTTCTGAGGCCAGAGTAGTGAGAAAGGCTTTTAATCCACCTTCCCCATAGAGGACTCCATTGTAATTCTAATCTGATGCGTTGGGAATCTTTCTAGATACTAGTATTGGTTACCAACTCACGTCCCTCAGTGATAAAACGCAGCATGTGCTCTAGGACAGCTGCAGCTACCACTGTAGAGGCATTTTGTGCATAGGACTCAAATTCCGGTTGTGGTAGTGTCAACAACTTACTTTCGCCATGGTAAATTAATTTAACTTCTGCAGACCTTTATTTCTTGTGAAAATTGGGTGTATTTGCTCAAATTGCACAAGACTGTGAGGTAGAGTTGGACAGCTGCAAAATACTTTTCAAACGTTAAGTACTTTAGAGTAACAAGCAACTTCTGTATGTGTTTTTAAACAAACTGTAGGCCTGGAAAACCAGGAAGGAGATGGCAAGATTATAAGAATGCTGTGATGGACAGTATCTTTCATTTGGAGGGGGAAAATAAAACATTCTCCAAAAGCAAACCTATTCCAAAAATCTGGTAACAATTTACATGCAGGAAGCACACTTTACTCTTTTTGCTCACAAGGAATTGAGCCAAGGTTGCTCGAGAGATTGAGAAAAGGATTGGAGTCTAAAAAGAAAAAACATACTTGTTGCTTAAGAAACACATAGCTGCCTTAAACACACCCAATATCTTTCACTGGTGACTCAACTGCACAAAAATCAGAACAGAAATGGAAATCCTCTAGGTAAGGCTGGATGGTAGAGGGGAAAGAAGGCAGATTTTGCAGGAGAAGTACTGCTTTCTGCTATGGGCTGTTTTCTTCCTTGCAGCCTCATCATGCTAGGAGGACTGGCTAATGCAGAAAATGGGGAGAAATAGATCTGAAAAGGAGAAGAGCCTAAGCCTAGTTTGCTGAGCTGGGGATAAAGGCTTGAGCTGAAAAACAGGTTCTCTTGCTGAATATCTTCCTTTTTATGCAGTATTTGTGGTGACAAATGGCTGGGCCCCACCCTCCTACATTCAGTGGGGGCATTTAATGAATTCTTAACTTGAGACAAGAATGAACTTGACCTGCTTACTGCATTTAGCGTAAATCCTTCTTCACAATGAAGTGATAGCTGTCTTTGACATGCAGAATCAAGGAGCCCCTGCAGCATTGTATACCTGGCAGCTGAGAGGGTGCAGTCCAGAGAGGCCTGTGACAGGAGTAACAGAAAGCCTTAGGACTTTGGTTTTAAGGCCGTTGTGACCAGTGGAAGGAAGGTTAACAGCGTCAACTTGGAGTGTCTAAATGCTGACCCTTCTTTCAGATTTTAGTCTGCATTGGGCTATGTTTTTTTCCAAATTTTTTCTTCCAGTGGACCAGGTCTGTGGTGTCCCTGCAGCGTAGACCCATTATTCTGTCCTACTGTCCTTCTTCACCTGTGCAAAATGAAAGTACATAATCCTTTCATTTTAGCAAACTACGCTGGGACAAGGACTGTACTTAGAGCAGCCTTGTTTTGTGCCTGACATGGTGCATTGGAGAGCTTACTCTAGCTGTCTAACATCCAACTACAGCTGCAAACGTAAAAAACAAAAAACTGTGGTGGATTGACCCTGGTTGGATGCCAGGTGCCCACCAAAGCTGCTCTATCACTCCCCCTCCTCAGCTGGACAGGGGAGAGAAAATATAACGAAAGGCTCATGGGTCGATATAAGGACAGGGAGAAGTCACTCACCAATTACTGTTACAGGCAAAACAGACTCAACTTGGGGAAATTAGCTTAATTTATTAACAATCCAATCAGAGTAGGGTAATGAGAAATAAAGCCAAGTCTTAAAACACCTTCCTTCCACCCCTCCCTTCTTCCCAGGTCTCTACCTCCTCCCCCCCGAGCGGCGCAGGGGGGCGGGGAATGGAGGTTGTGGTCAGTTCATCGCACGTTGTTTCTGCCACTCCTTCCTCCGCAGGGGGAGGACTCCTCACACTCTTCCCCTGCTCCAGCGTGGGGTCCCTCCCACGGGAAACAGTCCTCCACGAACTTCTCCAACGTTGGCCCTTTCCACGGTGTGCAGTCCTTCAGGAACAGACTGCTCCAGCGTGGGTCCCCCGTGGGGTCACAAGTCCTGCCAGCAACTGCTCCAGCATGGGCTCCTCTCTCCACGGGTTCGCAAGGTCCTGCCAGGAGCCTGCTCCAGCACGGGCTTCCCACGGGGTCACAGCCTCCTTCAGGCATCCACCTGCTCCGGCGTGGGGTCCTCCACCGGCTGCAGGTGGATATCTGCTCCACCATGGACCTCCATGGGCTGCAGGTGGTCAGCCTGCCTCACCATGGTCTTCACCATGGGCTGCAGGGGAATCTCTGCTCTGGCGACTGGAGCACCTCCTCCTCCTCCTTCTTCACTGACCTTGGTGTCTGCAGAGTTGTTCCTCTCACATATTCTCACTCCTCTTTCTCCAGCTGCAACTGCCCAGGTTTTTTTTTGTTCCCCTTTCTTAAACACGTTATCCCAGAGGCTCTACCACTGTTGCTGATTGGCTTGGCCTTGGCCAGTGGCGGGTCTGTCTTGGAGCCGGCTGGCATTGGCTCTGTCAGACATGGGGGAGGCTTCTAGGAGCTTCTCACAGAAGCCACCCCTGTAGCCCCCCCGCTACCAAAACTTTGCCACGCAAACCCAATACATTCCACTCCTCGCCTCTGTGAATCACGTATTTAAGAATTATCATTAAAATCCACAAACAAACAATCAAAAAACAAACCCCAAGCTACACTGAGAGAGCTCTGCTTTTTCTGGGCTTGGGAAGAATTGGGATGTTTGAGAGCGTGCAGAGTTCAGAGTCCTTTGTGGTGGAGGGTTTGTAAGATATTCTTGCAAGTGCCTTTGTAGTTGGCCTCTCTACTAGAAAATGGAGATCTGATGACAGTTTGCCGCTTCTGCAATCTGTTTGGTAAGCTAAGTATGATAACTTCCAGAATGCTTGTACAGTTTGGTGTTAGCTTTGAGTTGTGCTAACAGTAATCTCTCTCTTATAGCAGAAATTCTCTGCTCATTCATTATCCAGTGAGCTGTGCTAAAAGTACTCTAGCAAGCAGTCTCTGAGCCAGGGTCTCTGGCAGGACTTGGGCAGCCTTTCCCAAGTGTTGTGGTGCTAGATGATAGCTGTTGGGCTGCAGTCCTGTTGGCACCTGGACCCTTTTTTGGGCCCCCACATTAACCTCTGCTTCTGCTTTGGATTTCAGCTGGTACTAAAAATACAGGAGATCTTTGATTCTAAGCGTGGAAAGAAAAGGGTGAAGTTGCTCAGTCCTGCTGGGAGAGAAGCGCCTCCAGTGAAAGGTATAGAGGTCTCCAGCACCATTCTCTTTGCTATAAACCTCTGGAGCGGCACAGTTCCTGTATATCCTGGGGTACTGCTAGCAGGCCAGGCACCACCACCTCCTGCAGCTCATGCTGGGCTGACTCGACAGTGCTAAACCCCATGTCTTGTAGCTGGAACTGTTGAGCTTTCAGCACCATTAGGATTGGGAACACTTGCCTAACCCAAGTTTAACACTGTCACAAATGGAAGATTCCGCTATGATCTGAGCCTGAAGAGCTGGGCTACTGGTTAAAAGTGCTTTTTCAAAAAAGCAGAACAAACCCAAAAATTCCCCACAAAACCACTTGGCACGAGAACTACCTCTGACTACTCCACTCATTGCTTTTGTGCCTCTAAAGTGATATTCTTGTGTTCTTCTGATTTTGTAGCCGTGGTATGGTCTTTATAGTATATTCTGTTCAACAGCTCTGTTAACTTTTATAGCAGCATCAAATAACCACGTGGCTTCTGTTCTTTGCCTGTGTTAGCTGACCTACAGGTGGTTTACTGGAAACAGTGACTTGATATCAACTCCACTTTTTGAAATTTACTGTTGCAGCACATTTGCCCGTACCGGCTGTTCTTTGCTGATCTTTTGAGCAGGATAGGTGGGCAGGCCTGAGTGATGTTGGTCTGATGAGTCTAAAGTTCTTTCTCTTTCCCAACTTTGGGTGTTGCCCATCTTCCTTCTGCATGGCTAATGAGTGAAAACTATGTGTGTTTCAGGTGAAACCAGTGGGAATGAAAGTGATACGGAAAATCAGCCAAAAAGTGAGTGAATCACAGGGGCTGGTCCTGTCCCCATAGCACTGCACATTTGGCTAAGGCTCTAATGGGATAAGCACACCGACTAGTTGTGGCTTCTGGCGAGACAGAGAAAGGGGACATCTAAGATGAAGCATGGCCAAGGCTGGGAGCTGTTGCTGTGACAAATCAACCTCTATTTCTGCCACTTCTCCTGAGCCCTTGAGGTTTAATGCCATTAATCTGCCAGTTGCTAGAAGTGGATTCATTTTTGGGTTGGTAGATTCACACTTAACTAAAATATGTCTTGCAGGAGGTTGTCCCTGGATCACCTTTGCTGCTAACACTTGAGGTTCTTTTCCCCCTACTTCCTTCCCTTAGTTCTGTTTTATACGTATAATGTTGTGAAATGCCCTTTCCTCTAGGGAGAAATCGCTTGGTTATTTGTCTGGTTCCACAGTCCTGAGTTTGATCATACACCCAAACTACATACTTGAAATACCTACTTGGTTTTAGCTGGTGTGGGAAGGACCAAAGAGGTCTTAGTTTCTATGCTGGTGAGGTTTGAATGCGAAATGGTAATGGTTGGCCAGCAGCCCTGATGAGTGACTCTGTCATGTCTCTAAGCAAGCATCTAGCGAAAAGGACCAACAGAATTGGTTTAGACGTTTCATTTACTTGGAGGGAAGCACAGAGAAGGCCTAAACTTGGAGTGAACAGCGAGCTTCCACTTTTTTATGTTAAGGAGAGCGATGGAGAGTGAAGAGTCTCTGCAGAAATACAGTGATCGAGTCACTGCCTGATTTAAGAGTTGTTTCCAAAGTGTCCAGAATGTGTCACAATGCCTGGGCCACAGGAATTTCTTACATCAGAGTGCTATGCCTGTGCTTGTGAGTCTGTACTGCCTGTCAAGATATTCCAGCCTGGAGGTTTCTTGGCCAGGAAACTGGCTCTGCCCCTCTTGAATGCCCATGCTGCTTTACAGAGTAGGTGCCTGAGGCCTGGCAAGTACTGAACTGGTGGAGCTGGGCTGCTTCTTGCAGCTGGGCTTCCCTCATCGTTACCACGGCATGTCGCTCTGAGATGTGTGGAAAGAATGTCAGGACAGCAGGAGAATGCTAGCTGTCGGTCAAGAGGGATTTGCAGAGCTGCTGCAAGGCAGCTCCCCTATCTGGAACAGATCTGTGCTGGAGGAGCTGATGCAGGAGTCCAAGCCCCGTAGAGCGCAGCAGTGACGTTAGGCAAATGCACCCATCTCTTTTCCCCCTTCTGAAGGTGGTGATGAGTCCTCTTCTGTGACCTGTAGGTGTGTGGCAGTGATAGCCGCAGGCTGCTTTTGGATTTGTTCCTTTCTTCAGGTCGACACAGGTGCCTGCTGCAGGTGCAGTCAGCCTCCAAGAGGAACCCACACTACCAGACTCTGGAGAGGGATTTGATAGAGCTTCAGGAGCAGCGGCTATTTGAGCTGTTCGTGGTGGTGTCGCTGCACAAGAAGACATCTGAGATGACGTACACACCACAGATCATACAGCAGTTTCCCAGCAAGGTAGGAGCTGCACGGAAACCTGCCCACAAAACACACTCAGCAGCTGTTTATTTCCTCTCGCAGTGTGTATCCCTTCCTGAACTCTATACTAGTAAAGCTGGCCCACTGATTAGGAATATTAAGCACCTTGCTCTGTTACAGACCTAATGTATAGCATTGGGCAGTTGTTGAATATCTTTCTTCATAATGAGTTTACTGTATTTTTTTGGAACTAGAAAGGCTCCTACTCTAATTCTAACAGCCTGGAAATATCATAAAGCCATACTGTATTGTGATACACTGCTGAGGCAGCCTGCAGGAGGCGAAAGGGAGTGCAGTGCTCTGTTCCCAAAGCTGGCATGACCTCATCCTGGTAGTCTGTGATTTATAAACAAGGAGTGAAGCAATTTGGCTGATGGTTCACAGGAACTAGAATCCCAGGGCTTTTACACTTATTTATACTGTTCTGGAAAAAAACCAAAAATTAAAATGCTGAAGCCATGTGTACTAGCCTGCAAAAAGCAGAGGAGAACTGTGGAAGTTAAAGTACTGTAGCTAGAACAAGCCATTTGAAATAAGCTTTCTTTCTGTCTGTTTAGCCCAAATGGATGACAAGATCAGTGTGTGACTCCGAATTATGACTCAGTGCACACAGTAGTTACTGTGAAGCTAAGAGGATGGAGCCTTGATGCTTGCTTCTGTGGTTCCAGATTGAAATGAATATTCAGTTGTCACCATCTAGGCTCGTACCTGCTGCCTTCCACTAAAAACCAGAACAAAACTAGTAATTCTAGCTGTGCTGTCAGGAGTAAGCCAGAGATTATTAAGGAATCTGCATGTCAACCAAATAGAGGAGATGTCAGATTCATTAAGGGAGGTTATGTGGGACTCCAGCAGGACCCATAGTGTCCAGCTGCGTAAGGGATTTATGTGCAAATAACTCTAGTGTCTTAAATATGTAAACGTTTTGGATTCACAAAATGAATGAAGGACTACAGCCAGAAAGAGTGCAGGGTCTTAATTCAGTGGGTAATACTGAACATACATAAATAATATCTGCTAAAAGTGCAGACTTTAGGGTGTTTGGAGGTAGAAAGGAATGTAACCAGATTTAGCTTTTCCCTGGTGCAACCTCTCAATCTGTTCATCGCCTTTGGGAAGGGCAGTGCATTGTTCTTTTCCTGCTGCCCTAGCAGACAATCAGACCCAACTGTACCATGTGGCTCTTTACTGGCTTTTATAAATGCACTAACAAAGCAAATTATTTTCTCAGTGTTTATTTATGCTCTGCTCAAAGTAAAGTGTTTTGGTGAGTGACTTTATATGGGACAGTCTATCATGTAGGGATTTTGCAGGAAACATTGCCCAGTAATTATGGAGGTGTTCTGATTACAGATTTGTCTCCCTTCTAAAAATAGCCTCGCTTCCAAGTAATTTGCTTGTCACCCTCTTCTTTGAGCTGCATGCCCAAGGACATCAAAACTTTTGTACAACTATTACTCTCTAAAAATGCTGTACTGTTTTCCTAACCGCTCCTTCATGCTATCACAGCTTGGGACACTGGAATAGCTTAGATGTGCTGACTGAGAGTACAGTGCCTAAAATGAGCTTTATGCAATAAACTTTCCTCATCTCAGGGGCATTTCCTACTAAAATTGATCTCTCTTATTTGAAAACCTTCCTTTTGCCCCTTCTGGGCAGTTTTGAGCATGGAAAGTTGTCCTGTAGGCTTTGAGGGATTTGACTTGAGCCCGCACATGGTAACTGGAACATGTGATTCAGATAGGTGGTTTTCGCAACCGAATGATGAGTGATCTGCGCATCACAAGCTGAACACGTTCCTGTTCCTCTTGGTGTCTTCAGATCTCCTAGGAATAGAACTGAAGCAAGCTGACACAACCATCATTTGGGGGGTCAGTTCTAGTTTCATTCCCCAATAAACTTGGCCCTGCTTGTAAATCCTTACTCAGTTCTTACAAAGACCAGCTGGGTAATTTTACAAAGGTCCAATCGGCAGGAAAGATGCAAGAGGGAACTGGGAATCTGTTATAGTCAGAATATGTTCTCCTATACTTGTGTATTAGCTGTCTGATGGTTCAGCATTTGGACATGTCAGGAAGATACTGTCTCCCATTCTTTTAAATGCTGCACCTGTGCACCACACTTCAGTGACTTCAAATGCATGCATTTCTCCTCCAGCCTGAACATCCCTTCAGACAGTCAAAGGATACTGAAGAGAGGCTAAAGGTCATTCCCAAATTCTGCTTTCCAGATCCCAAAGACTGGTTTCCTGCATCCAACCTTAAAAGGTAATGACTTGGTTTTGAATACTCATGCCTGAAACAGGCAATGCTGATAGCTTAGGTATGTGCCAATTTTCTGGACCAGAGGAAACGTAGCCAGAGCAAGGAAAAATGGGAAAGGCTGAATCCCTAACCCCTGTGACAGGGGAAGATGAGATATGGAGGTGGACTCAGAAGTGCTGCTTCTGCCTGAGCACCGTCTTTCCTGTAAGAAGGAAGTTTCTAACATCTGTTCAAGGCCAGCTCCTGGGGCTGGCAAGTGCTTCTGTTGCTCCTTGGCAGAATGGAGAAGCATCTGGGAAGGAAGAGAGCTGTAGTAGCTCAGTGAGAGTCTATGGGCTGCAGGTTTTTACACTGAATGGAGCCCAAAGTAGCTTGCTAACCACAGCTGGGGGTCTTCAGCATGACCAGAAAAAGAATGGCTTGTAGTTTGTGTGCTTTGTCAGTCTCTTCTCTGAACTGCGTGGTGAGTGTAACCCTGACTGTTCTTTGGTTCCCCAGTGAAACATTTTCTTTTGTGTTGACGGGTGAGGATGGCGGACGCTGGTTTGGGTACTGCAAGAAGCTCCTGGTAAGCATCTGTGTATTGGGTGGAATGTAAAGAATGCATTGATAAATGCACAGTCAAGTGCAGGACGTGAATCAGCAGTAATTTCCCATGTGGGTTACGTAGTGCCTATGCTACTGCTGAGGTTACCAGCCCTTTGAATGCATAAGGGAAGGAGCGTGATGATGCCCAGCAATACAGTGAAATGGGCTCTGGGCATGAAAGACAGCTCCTGGAACTGGTCATTCCTCAGGAATCTTTTAAGTCAGAAGTGTAGAGGGAACTACAGCAGAAGGAATTCTGCAAATCAGCTACAGTGTAGGTGCTAGGTTCTTTATTGCATCCCTGTTCTCAGCATAACTGTTCCTGTTGCCTTTCAGCCAGAAGGGAAAGGGAAGCGCCTTCCTGAGGTGTACTGCATCGTTAGCCGCCTGGGCTGCTTCAACCTCTTCTCCAAGGTGAAGTGGGGAGAGCCTGTTACTTCTTATCGGACTTGAGTTTCTGACAACCTGCAGGCTCCAGAAAGTAACTGGATGCTTCCATCCAGTCTAGAATTGCTTAGCAATTGTAATTCATCCCAGGAGAGGGGTGCTTCCTTGCCACCTTTGCTTTGACAGGGCAAATAAAATGATACTAGTACTGAGACTTGTCAGCCGATACGCAGATGACTATTCCTTCAGCAAATTATTGTCAGGAAGTGGCTTCTAATACCTGGTATTACTGATGGTGCCCCTTCATCCTCTTCTTCCATGACTTGGAAATGGAGAATCAGTTTAAGGGCGGTGGTGGGGGAGGATCTCAGCTTGTTTCTCCTAGCACCATGAGGAGAGTAGATAAAGAGGCAAAGACTGGGGAAGGCTACTGCAGGTAAAGGGCAGCTATTGCAGAAGAATACAGGGGCAAGCTTATGATGAAAGCTGATTTCTAATCATTGGAGCACAGAGTTTCTAGAACAGTGTTTCAGAAAGATTTCTTGGGGAGGAGGATGGGGTGTTGCTCTTACTCCTCCAACTAGTTGTGAGAATTTGATTGCCACATACAAGACATTGCTTTGCAGTAGCAGGAGACTGGATGTGAGAATGGAGAGTTGTACTGACAGGTATCTATTCCCATTTGATTGTTCAGACATTTGAGAGGAGCTTTAACAGGGATGCCACGCGAGGGGGGAGAGGGCTGTGAGTCTGTGTTGGAGCCTTCACACGTAGCTATGGCATGGGATGCTCTAACAGAGGCTCATATCTCCTCTGGCTCACCAGCAGACATTGAACCAATGTCCAATGTATTTTCTTGCAGATTTTAGATGAAGTGGAGAAGAGGCGAGAGATGTCCCCAGCCCTAGTACACCCATTTATGCGTAGTGTAATGGAGGCGCCTTTCCCTGCTCCTGGACGCACGATTGCTGTGAGGAGTTTCCTGCCAGGAGCAGGAAATGAGGTAATGGAAGTCAGGACTGGCTTTCCTGTGTCAATGGTGTCTCTGGGGCATAGTGGCACTTTGCAAATTGCACTGTAGAGTGATGCCACTTGTAAAGAATTAGTCTGAAGATAATGTCCTAAAGTCCGAAGGGAGGCTATTGCAGAAGCTTCCTGTTGAATCATCTACTGTAGAAGTGATTCCCTGCTTTTTAAGGAAGAGCTGCTTGGGAGTCCTCTGCGATGCCCTGCACCGACTGCCCAGGCCACGGGGTTCCACTTGTGAGGAGCCACCAGTTCTGCGCTCCAGCCAGGCTGCCCCTCGTCCAGCCTGACTCTGTGGTGTGGCTTTCTCCTCCAGCGCTCTGCATCTCTGCTTGCCTCTCAGGTGATGGAACTCTGCCGTCCATTGGATTCTCGACTCGAACACGTTGACTTCGAATGCCTGTTTAAGTGTCTAAGTGTCTCTCACACAATTCGGGTCTTTGCCTCTCTCCTGCTGGAAAGGAGGGTGATCTTTGTTGCTGACAACTTAAGGTAAAAAAATGGGTCTGAGTGACTAGTTCTTTCTGAGGGATACTATTTTTTCTTCTACGTTTGGGCCTGTTTCATGTGCAAGCTTGCCTAACTTTTTGTAAATGGTTACATTTAAAAGCTTTTTGCAGACTTTCCACACAACATATGCATGCTTAGATTTTGGAGTATGCTATTTGCCCAAGAGGAGATAAGGGAATGTTTCCTTCACCTCTTTAGTCTGGGTTGATGCTATTCCTAGCTCCCCATAACTGACTTTAAAAATGGATGCATGGGGCTTCTGCTGATGCATAAACAGTGTACGTGAATTACATTTTCCCTGAGCATTTCTAACCTGTGTCTGTAGCTGAGTACTGAACGAGACATTGACAATCCACTCTCTGCTTCTCTTACCTTCTAGCACTCTGTCTAAATGTGGTCATGCCGCAGTTGCAACGCTTTATCCCTTCACTTGGCAACACACCTACATACCAGTCCTACCAGCTTCTATGATTGACATTGTGTGCTCTCCGACCCCATTCTTAATTGGCATTCTCTCCTGCTCGTTACCACAGCTCCGGGACCTGCCCATAGAAGAGGTGAGAATTGGGTGAAGCACAGTGGAGGGACAATGTTAGTGGTATGAGGCTGACCCCTCTGGAATAATCTCTGTGGATTCTCTCTTAACACAAACTCTTAAACTTTTCTGAGACAGTTGGTGAACTTGCCAGATACGTGTCGGGGTGTTCCATTATTATCGAAGGTAAATAATATTCGCTGTTCTTATAGACAGGCTTCAGTTATGCAAAACTTGTGTTTCATGTGACATCCCCTGCCACTGGGGACATTTTAAAAAAAAAAAAAAAAAAGTGTTTTTTTCTGTACAGCAACATACCTGGTTATAAGAGTCAGTGTGTTTTGTACATCTTTCCCCAGGTTCTGATTGTTGATCTTTGTGCTGACAAGTTCTTGCAAGAGGTGAGTGAAATAACGGTACCAGTCACTCATGGTTATATGCCAGGAAAAGGCATCAATGAAAGAAAATGAAAACAAGAAATCAGCAAAAGCTAATATTCTTATGTAGACTCCATTCCTTTTTGATCAACAGAGAAGGGAACAGGCTTACAAATCCTTGTTGCAAGATTGAGGCTGCATGAGGTACAGAGCTCTGTGAAGCCAAAGATGCTGCTTATATGAGCTGAATTTAAAAACAGATACTTAGTTGGTTTATTATGTGAAGGGGACCACTAAGATTCTTTGCTGCTTTCTGGCTCTCTTTCCTTTTTACTTGTTCTCTACAGGGATTTCTCCTGGGGTGTGTTTGTTGGTTTTGGTTTTTTTTTCCCAGGAGTGATAGTCTAGGAGACAAATTATCACAGTTCACTTGTGGTTCTCTGCTGAACTTTACCTAATGTGCTTCTACATCACCAGACAAGTAGCTATAAACATACTGGAGTATCGCTAGTTCAGGAGGATATTTGCATCTCCTTTTCCTTGTCTTACTGTTCTATTTTGTATTGCAGCCTGCAACTGGAGAAAGGTATTAAAGGATTGGGGTTTTTTTTAACCATAATGTTGAGGCTTGTCATATTTTCTCAACAGGCTTTTGTTGTTGTTTTGTGTTTTATCACTGGTATAATAAACCTGAGTCTGCGTTGTGGATATAGCACACATTGTTCTGTGTTGGCCAGTTGTGTGTGTGACTCTAATAGTACGTAGTCGGAATGTGCTGAGCAAACGTTTTTCATTTCTGTGGCTACAAGACAAATGTATTGTCTCCACCAAGATATACCATATCACAGAGTAACTTCCCTCTAACTGCTTTAGGCATGTTACAAGTGTTTCTCATCTGTTCATGATGAGAAGGTTCTACTGATGATAGATACAACACAAAAATGCTTTCATGGCCATTTTTCTCCTTAGGTATCGGATGAAGATGAGATCCTGCCTCATAAACTCCAGGCTGCACTTGTACAAATCTTGGAAGAACGAAGTGAAATCTTGTCACATGAGCAGAGTGACACACAAGGTACTTTTATGGAAAAGTGTTTTCACGTTAGTAAATCTCTACAGCTTCTATGTAGTTGATATAGAAATGAGTGAATGGAAATAAACATTAGGAAGTCACATTTTAGAAAGCTGTTTTCCTGTGATCTTACTGAGAACATCTTTCTTGTGAAGGTGTTTAGAAAGAAATTTGGTGTCCTAACAATTGTTCCTCTTTTCACAATCAGTATGTGTAGAGCTCTAGTTTTCCTTGGGCCAAGTGCATCAGGTCCCATGCTTTGTGGGTTTTTTTTATTTTTCTTAAGTAGCAGAGAGAACGTTTTTCTTAAACAGAGGAGGTAGCAAATTTCTGTACTTTAGATGGTAATCTGACAGATCATTTTCAAAGTTGAACTGCTTTATACATAATCCGTCAGATAAATATGTGAGAATTCTAAAAAGCATTGAGTAGCTTGAGAGAACAGCTTTGGCAAATTATGTAATTCCATGCACATCAGAAGTAACAAAGTTAGTTTTCCAGTGGGTTTGTGTTCTGTAATTTGCCTAATTCTTTAAGAGAATTAAACTTAGACTGTTGTGAGCTTACAGCTTATTAGACACTAGGTGTTTGACAGGGGAAAAGAAATTATGAATGCTTTAACTACTGGAAAAGCTTTAGAATGGAACCTGTCTCAGCTGCAGCAGAAATTTGACATGGGAGAGAAATCTTAATATTTCAGCTGTGGCTTCTTTGATATCAAACACTCATCTGAAATTTCATCATCTGAGACAGCCAGCCTAAAAAGTAACTGCTGCTCCTCTTTCAGAAGAGGAATGACCAAAGTGATGGAACATAGAGGGAAATTTCTCCTCCGTTGTCCTCGTCACAGGTGACATGCCTCTTAACTCCCTGGTCTCTGAAGCTTTTGTGCAGTTCTTTGTGGAGATCGTTGGACACTACTCCCTGCACATGAATGTCACAGAAAAAGGGGAGCGGGTGTTTCAGCGGGAACTGTTCCGTAAATCTCATGCATCACGCAATGTGCGTCATTTCTTGCACTTCTTCATGGAAACGCAGATGTTTGCAGGGTTCATACAGGATCGAGAGCTAAGTAAGAACGTGATCAAAGGTGAGGTTTGATCTTACTTTCTTGTTTTACAAACTCACTTTCAAAGTATGATGTCATGTGACTTTGACTCTTAAGAAGCCTTTTGTCCTGGCAAGTTATCCTGTTGGCATTTTGGTGTATGTAATAGCTCCATGCCCTTCTAATTACTCAACAGAATTCATCTTATGAAGCAAAGGATTTTTGCATCTCTCTCCTTTCTGGGCTTGATTCTGCAGCTTACGTTACATGCGTGATTTCGTTTTTATAACCTCCTTGTTAATAAGATGCCACATGCTAAAAGACGGACTAGCTCAACTAGGTGAGTGATTTTTTTTTTTTTCCTCTCTTTAGGCCTTTTTGAGGTCCGTGCCTTGGAGTATTTGGAGAGTATTCCAGAGACAGAACCAACTGGAATGAACAAAATCCTTCGCAGTCTTGGTAAAGGAACATCCTTGCTTTTTGTTGATTTTTTTTTTAAATAAATTTAGCTATTGAACAAATAATTGCATGCAAAAGAGAGCAGGGCCCATTCTTTGCCTGTGCACTTGTGTTCCTTTTGTTTACATTTGCCCCTTTAGGGGACGTTGAACACTTTGTAAGATTTTTCTTTTATTTTTAAGCTTTTGCATCTTTAGATAAAGTTTGTGGAAGTTGCCTAATTGTAGAGCTGTCTAAACTTGTTCCTTAACTTTGGTCTTGGCTGAGAGCACGCTAAGGGGGCAGAAGTCGTGTCTGCCGGCAGCGGTGGCCACGCATGAATTTCCAGCTGAGGAAGTTCCTCAGCCAGATGACTGTTGGAGCGTCTTCAGCTCCTAATGTTGTTTTTTCCTCCGTAGGAAGTAAAATGAAATTCCTTCAGAAGAAGTGAACGTGCGCTGCTGCAGGCCGGTGAAGCGGCAGCGGGCCGGGGGTTGCCGCCTGCCCCGCGGCCGGAGCCGGACTCCTCTTCGCCTCCAGGAGG
>WAAD01026661.1:181687-199502 GCA_013389945.1 Fregata magnificens | reverse complement strand
GCCGGGTTCTCGCTTCTGGCGTCGAGCGGGCGGCGGGCGGCGGCTCCGCGGGGTTTGAACCCGTAGTTTGTCCCGGCCTGGCTTGGTAGCCCTGCGCCAGCGGCTGCGTACGTGACCGCCGGTGCTCCTGTCGCCCTAATCCCCCGGGGTCTGGCTCGCAACGCCCGTCAGCAGCGTCTTGCTTCGTATTTTCAAGTGACGGCTGAAACTTGCAAGTTCTTGGAGTTACGCTGTAAATTGCGCTGTGCGTTTTGTTTTGTTTTGGCTTTCAGGGGTGCTACGGTAGGGGCGTGTCTGTGAGGAGGTGTTCAGCCGTTCGGTTCTGCAGCACTTGGGCGGAAAAAAGATTGTCGAAGTGAAATCTAATTCACTGTTGTTATAGCATTACGTGCTCAATTGGAAACGGTGCATGTAGTACACCTGCTTTCAGATACTTCTTTCCTGTGGACTGAGTTAAAACATTGCAGTGCTGTTTGTCAGTTGGCTCACTGTGCCTGTCTACCCTACGCATACATAACTTCTGTGCCGTGGAACAAGTGTAGACTGCTCCTTCCAGGTGTGTTTATTGAAATCAGAGCTTGAATTTTGTTTTTTTTATTTTATATGTTCAGGGATGGAATTGAAAAGTTTCTGGAGCTTTTAATGGAGTGACTCATATGCTGTGGTCTACAGACCAAACTAGGGCCCTGGTAAGTGGTTTTGCAGGTCTTAACTGGGCCCTGTGGTCAAAGAGACCTTGTTTGGTGACGTCTTTCTGGTTTTAGCAAGGACTCAGTCAAGCCTTTCCTGTGTTGCATAGTGAAGGAATTAACCTGGCTTGGTAGTGGTTCTGTCATCCAGACTGTTCAGAAATAGTTCATCTAGAATGTGGTCTTAGAAAGTCCATCAGTTTTAAAAAGATGGTGCATTAAATGTAGTCCATAAATGCACTAACTAAAGCACTCAGTTGGTCTTGTGATCCTTCTTGTTAAATTCCAAATTCTATATTTTGCATTATATGTTCTACTGAAAGAGACAGAACTTGGAAAGCTAGGTTTATTTTACTAGCAATTAGCAGGATTATCTGAATCCTGCTATGTCTGTTAGGTTGCAAGTGTGGGAACAACACAAAGCGTAGCTCCTGAAGCATATATAAACTGGAATATCAATTCTTGTTATATGCATTTTAAGAATGCTTGATTGTGTGCTTTGGTGAAGTAAGAATTCATCTTTGGATTGCTGCATCGAAAATTTTTAGATGATGTGAGCGAGATGTGCACGTAGGGTCCAGGAGAGTATACTGGTAAAGATGTGAATGCTCCGTCTGTAGTGGTACATGTGTCTGCATGAACAAATGTATTAGCCCAGCAGGTCAGTTAAGAACGAGACATTGACCAAGCAGAAGATGCAGTTTTGTGGACGGTGCTCTCTGCACGTTATAAATGGAATCAGTTGCATGGCACGTGAAATGCTTACCAGTAAATCAGGTACAAAATGGACATTCTCGACATACAGAGAAGTACCCCATTGCTTAGTCATGCAGGTTCCTTCCCTGTTGGCATGGATTTTGATAGTCACGAAGTGTTACTTCCACTTCTACTGCTTCTCTAGTCTCCTTAACCACGAGCAGGTGTTTTTTCATGAAGCAATAATTAATGGGAAGTGGTACCCATAGCTATACCTGAAGCAGGTTACGCTTAACTGCAGGCTCTCACTGCTGGATTATAAGCTGTACTATTTTATATGCATTTAAATTTGCTTTCTATTTTTCAGTGTCTCTACACCTAGATAAGAGAATGACAAGTGCTATGGAAAAGAACTGGGTTCTTCTTTTGATATTTTCCTGGCTGCTTTCTTAATTAGTTTCAGATTTTGCTCTGTAAGAGTTGTCAATACTTAAAGTAGTAAATATGTGTATTTATTGGGTAATAACTCTGGAAGCTACTTACCAGCAGTTGAGTGCGAGGTCGGTACCTACAGAGCGGTTCTCTGAGCGACAGTACCCTTTCCTGATGAAAGCATGCTGCTGCTCTCATAGAGAAAACAGTAAGGATGCTTGAAGGCAGTAGTTTGTGGTCTATATCAGTATCTCTTCTTTTACCCTGTTGCCACTCACTTGGGAGACACTGCTAATGAAGACAGAAGAATGGTCTCAATTCCTAAAAGTTTGAGAAACGCTGACTGAAGTTTAAAACAATTATCTAAAGTTGTGGTTTGCTGTATTGTAAAGAAGTAACTGGTAGGTTCATACCTATTGTACCAGTGAAAGAATTTTTTTTGCTGTTGTTTACACTTACGTTGGGAAAAAATTAGAAGGTTTTGGTTTTATGTATTTAAAGCATATGTATTTTTATGTCATTTATTTAACATAAAAAGTAGCATCTCATATTCAGTTTAATGGCTTAATAGGTCATTGGAATGTGCATTTTATTTGGTGGAGAGATGATTTCCTAATGCCCGGTGTTTCAGCCCTCCAGCTGCACTCCTCCTTTCAGATTGAAAAGGTTACAAGAAAATCTTTTATTTGTATCACAGTATTCTGAAAAATGTTTATTTCTAAGTTAGAGATTTCAGACATTTACAGATACTGCAAAACAACTTTTTATGCACCCACTGCTGCTTCTGCTCCTGGGAAGATAGGTTGTTTTGAGGTTTCACTGCCTCACTGAGATGTTTACAATCTCTCCTAAGAAGATTATCTCAATAGAGAGAATGTGTGGCTCTCCCAGCTCCTTGTGAATGTCACAATCTTCATTAGGCTGAAAAACTAAAAAAACAGCTGCAAGATGCTTTCAGAGAGCCTAAGGGATACACACATGATTGGTTAATGTGCATATATGTGTAATTTGAGGAACAGTACATTTATTACTGAGTGCTATAGTATAAAGTATTGTAAATTATTTTGATACACTGAATTCAACTCCCTTACCCAGTGTTTGTGTATTTAGAAACTGTGTGTTAATCACACCTTAAATTACGTAGTAACTATTTTTAATTTGCTTTGGAGGGGGGGGACATAAAAAAGGTATGATGTCTGTGAGAATGTGACATATCACTTAAATTGAGTTTCGTAGTAGTTACTGTATTTTCAGTCTAGAAAGCTGAAAATTCCTGCATCAAATAGACTGCTTAAGCTATGTAAATGCAGGCCATCTTAGTTTCAGTGAATGTTAGTACACATCACAGAATGGTTGGGGTTGGAAGAGACCTCTGAAGATCATCTTGTCCAACCCCCCCTGCTTGAGCAGGTACACCTAGAGCAGGGTGCACAGGACTGCGTCCAGGCGGGTTTTGAATATTTCAAGAGAAGGAGATTCCACAACCTCTCTGGGCAGCCTGTTCCAGTGCTCTGTCACCCCCACAGTAAAGAAGTTTTTTCTCATATTCAGGTGGAACTTCCCGTGTTCCAATTTGTGCCCATTGCCCCTTGTCCTGTCGTTGGGCACCACTGAGAAGAGTCTGGCCCCATCCTCTTGACACCCACCCTTCAGATATTTGTAAGCACTGACAAGATCCCCTTTCAGTCTTCTCTTCTGCAGGCTGAACAGACCCAGGTCTCTCAGCCTTTCCTCNTCAGCCTGCTGTCCACCAGCACTCCCAGGTCCTTCTCAGCAGAGCTGCTTTCCAGCAGGTCAACCCCCAACCTGTACCGGTGTGTGGGGTTGTTCCTCCCCAGGTGCAGGACCTCACACTTGCTCGTGTTGAATTTCATTCGGTTCCCCTCGGCCCAGCTCTCCAGCCTGGCCAGGTCTCGCTGGATGGCAGTGCAGCCTTCTGGCGTGTCAGCCACTCTTCCCGGTTTGGTATCGTTGGCAGGCTTGCTGAGGGTACGCTCTATCCCTTCGTCCAGGCCATTGATGAATATATTGAACAGGACTGGACCCAGTGCAGACCCCTGGGGAACACCACTAGTTACGGGCCTCCAACCAGACTCTGCGCCGTTGATCACAACCCTGTGAGCTCTGCCGTTCAACCAGTTCTCAATCCGCCTCAACCATCTGAACTCACTTGATTCTTTAGCTTTCTCCTGTATTGATGAGTGAGGTCATGAATATATGCTGGAGCCCAGCAAAGGCTGAGTCCTGAAAAATGTTCAGTTCATATTCTGGACTTACTAAAAATCTTGATCTGAAACTTAAATTTCAGTCTAAATTAATAGTGGATTTTAAAATAATGTTTTTGTCTGAGAACATTCTAGGGATGTGTTATTTTTATAAGAATTGATGTCTGTGACTGCTATAAATTGGTTTTCCTTATTAAATATAATGTGTTGTCAGTTCAGTGCATGACACTTGTGATATAAGCAAGGATTGTTTGTCAAAAAAAAAAAAAAAAAAAAAAAAAGCTGAGTTAGGAGTGGACCTTGAAAGCAGTTAATTTTTTTTTTTTTTTAAGGTATTTATATTCTGATAGATTTCAGTCTGATTGTGTCACTCACTTGACCTGTGAGGGTTTATTTCAAGGTGTAATCACTGAAACTAGAACAGGGATTTTGATGAATTGCTATGCAGAAACACATTTGGACCCTTACATTTCTTAGAGAAATAAATATTATGCATGTGCTGTAACTACTATTGGTGTTCTCAACCAACAAATGAAACCTGGCAGAGATTCATTCCTTAGAGGACTGCATACATGCCAAGTTTGAACTTAAACTGGAAGTTTGAGTTACTAGATTGCACGAGTGCTTGCAAATATTTCCTGAACTGTGAAGCTTTATCATCATTATAACGATGTAAACATCTGAAAGGATTTTGAATTTTCTTATATTCACCTAGAACTTTTGTGTTGGGAATCAGCCTGGCACATTTCAACGCTAAACATACACGTGTGTTTAAAAACAGATGTCTAAAATGATGCTGTTCACTCAGCAGTAATTAGGATTGTAGAAGGTTGATGACTTGATTGTCAGTGGATGATGCTGTAGAGTTTTAGGCTAGTGCTAATTGATTAGTATCAGCAGAAAATCGAAGCCATTTCTTTAAAATGAATGTTCATGAAGGAGCATGGCATTGCATGGGTTGGCAGGGACTTGCAGATGTGTCTAGCTTGACCTCTTGCTCAAAGCAGGTCTGGTTAGAGGAGGTTCTTTAGGGCCTTGTCCAGTTGCGTGGTGACCGTCTACTGGGATGGCAACCTCACAGCTTCTCTGAACTTCTGTTGCAGTGTTTGACCATCCTTGTTGTAAATATGCAAAATATATATTGCACTGAAGCAAGTTTTGCCTTGTTCTTGCTTGTACGGGTTAATAGTTGTCCTTTTACTGTGCACCTCTGGGAAGAGCCTGGCTCTGCCCCACTGCCCTGTTGGGTAGTTGCAGACAGTGGTGAAGTCCCCGCTGCAGGCTGAGCGGTTTGAGAGGTGCAGCCTCTCCTCACACGTGTGTTCCAGCCCTGATCATCTTGGTTGCCACCGCTGGGCTTGCCCCGGTTAGTCAGTCTGTCCTGTACTGGGGCGTCCCAGACTGGGCCCAGTATCCAGGTGTGGTCTCCCAAAGTGCTGAACAGGGGGAAGGATCGCTGCCCTGGACCTGCTAATGCGCCCTGGGGTGTGTTGGCCTTTTTTGCTGAAGGCTGTGCTGTTGACTCCTGTTCAACTTCTTGCCCATAAGGTACTTCAAATATTGTATTTTAGTGTATTAAAGTGAGGTCAAAGTTACTTTGTTATACTCATGTTTTAGAGTTTTAGTACTCTTGAATGTCATGAAGCAACTAAAGAATCGATAAAGATTTTCGTATTACAGACCAGAGCTTATGTTAAAGGAGTTGGATCTTATGAAAATATGAATTTTAGTATGTAAGTAGGGATATTCAGGAATGCAAGTGTTTGGGTTCAATATTTGAATAAACTTTGAGAGATACTTTGAATTTATGATTTTGAACTACTGGAAAGACTCCCTACGTTAGCCCAGTGATGGAAGGGATCCAGTGGTGAACAGTGCTGCTGAAGTACAAAGTGCTTTTTGTAGTGTCTTATCCCTTGACCACATACATTGTGTGCATGCCATGCCCTCCCCTGCTCAGATGGATGATCTCCCCACCCTCAGCAATACCCTTTATTTTGTTGCCAAAGGCAGTCTTGGAGTTAGAACTTCAGTGACTTTACTTTCCGTTATTGCTTTTTGTTCTCTGTAAGGTTTAAGAGTGTTTAGTTAGGCTGTGACGTGTTCATTTTAAGTTGACCGAAGTCAGCTTGGACTTGAAGTTAACAAGTGAATGTATGTATCCTTTAGTATGGAAGCTTCTTATGAAAGTTAGCTATTTTGCCTTAGCTAGTGTAATGTTTCTAGTGAGTAGGTAAGTTTCCATGGCTAGTTGTAACTGTGTTCCCCTTCCCTTCTTCCTCACTTCCCCTTTCTCTAACCCCAGGGCTACGGTGCTGGAGGCTCCCAGCCAGCTTCTCTCTAGTGTTTGTAAACAAAAACTAGAAAACCATATTGAGGGGATGGTAGTAGGTGGGTTTGGCTAGGAAACAGGTTAATTCTTACTGGCTCAGGAAGCCTTGCTCTTCTACAGATGGTCTGTGAAACATCTGCTGGAATTCCAGAAGGGAATTTGTAGAAGTGTGGGTAGGGAGCAAAGAATAAGATTCAGAAAATTCCAGGTTTTTTTCTTCTTGAGCAAAAGTAGTAGGTATGAATTGAACACATACTGTCTTACTGGGCAGAATGTGTCTTGCCTGGCAAAGATGTACTGGGGGCAGATCAGTCGATTTCAACTTATGTTAAAAGTGCCAAGAGTCTGAATTCCGTAATACCAAGCTGGAGCGAGGATAGTAGCCTAAGACTTGACATAGCTTTCTCTGGAGACAGTTTCTCTGGTTTGATCCTAAAAGACTGGAAGTATAGCGAATCAAGCCTTTCCCTCTCCATCTCTGTAGCGCTCAAACATTTTTTTCCATTTGGAAGTGTATTTTAGTTTTGTCAGACTGGAGAAATGAATTCTAAGCAGGATTTGAATAAATTTCCTGTTGCAACTAGTTCAAGATGAAGGCTTTCAGTTATATTAACCTGTTGAAAAAATTGCCTGTTTTGAGGTGTATGCAAATAGCCATCAGAGAAATGTCGTTACCCTTGGGAAATTTTAAACATAAATATATACAAGGTATTCTCACAGTTCAGAGTTACAATTAAGAAAAATACTTCTGTTGCAACTTTAGGTGTTAGTTGGTAGTGGTAGATTAAAAGTTAAGTTCTTCGAAATGTTCCATTGTGATTTGCTGCTGGATTATGTTGCAGATTTTTAGCAGTCTTTCTGTTTTTATGAAAACAAAGTTACCTTTTCTCCTCAATTTACTTCAGTTTTGTGCTTTCTGACGTCCTTTGTCTGTGGTCTAGTTTAGTGTGCTTTATCTGAATCATAAGCAGTTAAAAGGATTACATAGATGCTACTCTCATTAGTGTTCTTAGTAAAGTCTTTGACAGATAAGAACATCTAATGTGCGATGTAAGGAAGGTGTGACTTCTGGCACTTGTATAACTAATGGTTCAACACGCGTTGCATAGTAAAATTTGTGCTACTTGCCTCTCTTTGCTCTGACAAAACTCTTCGCCCGAGATATTCTGTGTTCTGCTTCGGTTAGAAGTGTAGGCGATAACCTCGGCAGAAGTTGCCAAGAGAAGAGAGCTGGAGCTGTACCAAAATGTTCTTGTTGTACGGCTTTTCCTTGGTTTCGCAGTCGTGATCCACAGCCTGATTTGCAGAGACGTGGGCTCCTGTGCAGGGCAGGGGCAGGTCTTCCCGGGGCAGTGACCCTTGTCGGGATGTGGCCGGCGTTTCTGTTTCCATCCGCCGCAGGCTCTGCCTCGAGTCCCATCAGCGTGCTGGAGAGAGCTGGGGCGCAGAGTGGCTCAGGCCACTCCCCAGGGCTAGTTCCTGCTGTGGTTCTTACAGATCCATCCCTGACTACGTTCTTGCAGGGACGCGCTTCTTCTGTCAGTTCTCCTCTGTGGTTTTCTTCAGCTCAGAGTAGTGTCTCAGGTGAATTGCTCTTTCTGACCGTGTCAGGAGACTCCTTAGGAGCATGTTGCAAGGAATCTGGGAGTTTCTTTTCTCCCTCTGTTGCAGGCTTTGGAAACTCTGGTAGGGAGGAATGGCTCATGATGTGAGAAGATGGCAAGTGAAACCTATCTCCCTTTGAGTGGGGTTGACAATGCAAGGCAGGCTTTTCCTACCTGCTGGATTGGTGACTCTCAAACCAAATTTCCAGGTAAGAAATTATTCCTGCTTCTCACTTAAATCAGCCTTAGGTGGGGTAAAAGGAGAGAAACAAAACTCAGTTTAGGCTACATGTTGTATGTAGCAGCGGATGGGGGACAGTAAACATGTATGACTGAAAATATTTTTGCTGTTCTGGATAATGTCTGGAGATGTGTGTGACAAAAAGTAGAATCTGATCTGAACTGCACAATTAAGTGGGAATAGGATGCAATTCGTTTCACCACAGTGCTAGTGGAATGGCAGGGAAGGGAAAATTTGGTACGTGGCTGTGTATATCAAGTACTGTGGAAGAGAGGTAATAAACGTTTATGGTCATGGTTGCTACAGGTCTTATACGCCATTGTGAGGTTTGTGATATAAACAAGTAGAAAAACCGGTGATGTCAGTCCTCTTAAATGCAATGTAAGAAGCTCAGAAGCCCACTCCTGTCACCTGCAGCTCTTGTAAAATAGTTCATCATTTTCTGTGGCCTTTTAGGTCCAAAAGCTGTTCTTGGATTTCTTCAGGAAAGTACTGATATTCACAGGAGCATCTGTGGATGGCTGGCAAAGTTTGTGGGGTGCTTTTTTTTCTTATTTCTTTTTTTTTTTTTTTTTTTTTTTTTTTTTTTTTTTTTTTGGCACCTGAAGTATAACTGTGTTGCTGTAGTTAATGCTGATGACAGTATGTTGATGATAGTGTACTGTAAGTCAGAAACGAACGGCCGTTCAAAACGTTTTAGGCCCTCAGTGCAGAGTTTCTTGTCATGTGGTCAATACTTACTATTTCTTCTAATATTTTTGCCAGGGAAGAAGCATTTCTGTTTTATGGTTAGGTGAAACTGAGCTATATGGGATTTGAAATGTGAAGTCTGAAAGAAACTTCCTGATTCTCAACTCTTAGCTTTAGTGCTGCTGTTAACCTCTGGAGTATCGATTTATGGCTTCAAAATAATATGCAGCCATCTTTGAGAATGTAGGAAGCCCTTATGGTAGTAATTAGGATTGGGGGGAGATCATAAGCCTGTCTGACTTTCGTAATTCCTATGAATGTGTCTAATTCTAAATTGACCGTGATTTAGAAAAAAAGATTGGTCTTTAACAATAGTTTTTGCTGCATGCTGTCTGATATATTCCTTGGAAGTAGTTACGTGCCTGTTTTGAAAGCAGAGTTACAGTGGGAATGTGTGTACTAGGGCTAATGTGTTTGGTTTGGGGTTTTTTGTTTGTTTGTTTTAAACAATAGTAAGCTTCTAATTTAAATTGATGCAGAAAAACAACGTAAGAAGTTCTGCTGGAGTATAACTAGGAAGATATTTTTACTTCTACTTCATTTTCTTATGTAAGAATTTTTTTGGACTGAAACTGGCAGTGAAACCGTGTTTCTCTTGTAGGTTATGTAAACGTTTGAGCCTTAGTTTGTCCTAAAATACATTCTCATTGAATTTTTACCATAAACTTCGTTAGCTTGCAAATTATCTTAAGTTTTGACAGGTAAGGATTTCTTTCTGGTTTTTTTCTATGTAAATGCTATTTCAGTGTGATTTTTCTCTACTTTTCCCTCTCCCCTCACAAAATCAGCCACATCTGTATCTTTTCAGTACTGCAGTTTGGTTTCTAGTACAAATTATGCTACATTAATTTGTTTTATGTTAGATTAAAAGACCGGGACATGAGCGAGTATGAGATGTATTGTGGCTCATATAATATCGGAAAGCTACTGTTGAAAATAATGGGCATTGAGATGTGAAAGTGAAACATAGTATGCTGAATGAGAATTGCAAGGCCTTGTCTTAGGATGTGATCTATTGAGATATGTGCAGAACACTGGTGGCACCTTGTGTGCAAAGTGTATTCGAATATGGAGGTCCAAAAAGTGGGCGTTTGACTGTGAGAGCAGTATTTGTGGACCGTCCTGTTCCTTGTGTCCTCTCGGACAGAAGAAATGGGCAAGGTGGAATTACCTGCTGTCAGAATCCAGCCCATGGACTGCCAGTTGTATCGCTCTTTTGACATCAAAAGGCTTGATTTTATTCAAGCTTTCAGTGATTTGTCTAGTTTAAAAACAAAACAAAACCTGCCTTACAGGAAGCTGTTTGCATCTGTGGAATTTGACTTTGCGTTGTATAAAGGTTATAGATCTTGGGTGGCTTTTTTTTTTTTCCTACAATATTTTGTGTGATTAACCCAAGACAGCACTAAAAATCAGGTTTAGCTATGGTCTGTTTTAGATGGAATAATTTTAATGGTAAATGTTTGAAAGTTTTGTTCTGTAAGTGTATACATATCAGCTGATAGATGGCTTTCATATAGTATTCTCTAAAGAATTTTGTTTTTCAGTAGTAAGAAAATCTCAAGGTTCTGCATATGGGGGAGGCTTTGTTGCGTATATGAAAGCTCTTGTACATGTAGGTGCTGAAATACTGGTTATTTTTCACATCCTGCTCTTGAAGTATGTTTAGTTTGATGAGACAGGGAATTTTTAGTTGGATTATTGTTGTTGCTCTGCAGTGAATCTTGCATGTTCTGAAGCCATCGTTAATTTTAGCACTTGAAAAAATTAATGCTAATTTACTAGTAATGTAATTAATCTCCCTGAAATAAGTCCTACTGTTCTAACTGAATATCCACAAAGGAGTTGAGCATCATTTAATTACACTTACTTTTCAAAGTTGTTTCAGGTGTCCCAGTGTATAAAAATACCCAATTGCTTTGAAAGCTTCTCCTTGAAAATTATATTAACAATAAAATTATATAGGAATTTGATTTAAGACTAGATGACACTTCTGGGAAGAAAATGTTAACCACTGCCTTAGTGGTAAATAAGTTTTCAAAATTTTAACGTAGGCTGTTCATAGAACATCTTTAAATGTCAATTTGGTTCATGTAGTAGTCCTCTGCTGAGGACTTAAAACTCTAATTTAGCAATTATAGAGGATAACAGAGCAGGATACTGGAAAGGAACTAGTCTAACTGATAGCCAGTGTTAAAGCGATGTGTGTATACATTTACATGTATATGCGCAAAGTGTCGTATGTGCTGCAGAAAGGCAGGTATAGTTGGCAGGAGAGGATTTTTTGCTGTCAACTCCTGTGTTTTTTGGTAATAGCCTTCCCTGCAGAACACGATTTGAAAAAACCCTGAAACCTTCAGATAGTTCGTATTACTGCATATGCCTCCCTGACCTTGTGGAAATAGGTTGTGTTAGAAAACATGCTCTGTTGTATCTGGGAGAATATTGTGATACACTACTACTTTGGCATTTTCATGAACATGACTAAAGTCACACCTGACTGTCCAGGCACACCTCTCTTAATGCTTGCCTTGAGACAGACTGGGCAATAGGTGGTTATAAAAAATAATTAACAGGTGTCTTGAGTTTAACAAACTAAAATGAGAAAAAAAAGAGATGGTATTTGCACAGGGAGAACAAATGACTTGTCTGAAAATATGTATTTTTGGGGGGAAGAAATCAGTAGGAAAAACTGAGTATGATATTGAAATCATCACAACTTCATTGTAGGTAAGGGATCCTTTTCTGAAGGTGGTGTGTGGTTTGTGGGGTTTTTTGTTTGTGTTTTGTTGTTGTTGGGGTTTTTTGGAGGAAACCTGTTATACATGGGTAACGGCTGGGTTTTAAGGGTAATGTCAACTGTGGAACCTGTTCATTTACCCAAGTGAAATAAACAGTCTGAGAATTTTGTGTTTATTCTTGTCATGTTGGTTTTCACGTTCTTTTTCTTAAAACTGGGAAACTTTTCTGTTTTGCAGTTGGTGTAATCAGATGTCCGATATGCCGCCAAGAATGCAGACAGATAGATCTGGTGGATAACTACTTTGTAAAAGACACGTCAGAAACCCCAAGCAGCTCCGATGAGAAGTCAGAACAGGTATGGCACTTTCCTGCTTGCTGGTATTCACATGCTGTTTTTGTTTCTGTACCTGTTAATGCTTTCCAGGAAAATTATGGTAACTGACTGTTTCCCTTTGCAGGTCTGTACAAGCTGTGAAGATAATGCTAGTGCTGTTGGATTTTGTGTAGAGTGTGGGGAATGGTTGTGCAAGACTTGTATAGAAGCTCATCAGCGAGTAAAATTTACTAAAGATCATATGATCAGAAAAAAAGAGGATGTATCTTCAGGTGAGTGTTTGCATATCAGTTAGTCCTGCCTGTAGTAAAAACGCTTTCTCTTTGGCACATGTAAAAAGAGAATGGGAGGATTATTTAGGTAACAACCAGCTGTATGGCTTTTCCCAAAGATTTGGGAAAAGCTTGGTAAAAAGCTACCAGTGCAAAATTGGTAGCTCTAAAAATAGAGGAAAACCTCAATTTTAAACTAACGTGGGTTATTTGCCAATGCTTTGTACAGTTTGATGTCCAATGTAAAAAATATCTTAAGTACAGAGGAAACAGAATGAGACTGCAGTCTTTGGAAAGGATTTAGATCTATTCTTAATAATCCTTTTATTTAGTAGTATAACTAACTAAATGGAGGGGGTGAAATCTGGAGAGCACTGGCATATTGGTAATCTTATCCTTTGGCCAAGGAAATTAAATTATACATTTTGCTGTACTTGGTTATAAGGAGCAATTATAGTTCTCCTAGTAGAGAAGTATATACAGATAACCTTATAGTCATATTCAATATGATGTTACTGTTGTATTGATATTGCTGACTAAATATGGAATGTGAATTTATTTTAGGTTTAATATCTGTTTCAGTTAGCAAAATGTAATGTGTGAAGTATGTGTACAGTTTGTTTAGACGTGCAGCTTTATTAGAAGCTAATTCTTAAACTACTATTTGACCATATATCATTTGTAACCTACTGAGGTAATGTGGAAAACATTCTCAAAACAGGTGAAAGGTAACTGGATTTTAGCTTAGAAGATTTTGTTTGTAAATGGGATAAAAGTTCTGATTTAAAGACCCGTAGGTTCTACACAATCTGGATGTATATGAAGACTGATCATATTGAGGAAGAGAGATCTTGACATTTTGCTCCCTCTCTACATTTAAAATAAATTAAGATCTTCATGATTGTTTCGTTGTGCCATTTCAAAGGAGTAACACTGCTTTGCTTTCTGCCAACTCTCGTCAAAATCATATTAATAGTTTAAAAGTTTGCTATTGAGCTTAGTTCTTTTACACAAAGATCTTATTTCACTTGCTCTATCAAATAAGCTTCATTTTTTGAGAGGTTTCTCCATGTGTCTTAATGGGTATTGTTTAATAAGAAATATTACCTATTTAAGTTTAAACGTATTACTCCTAGTAGACGAGAAACCTTTAAGGAGAAACCAAATTACAGGGCCCTGCAAAGAATTACTAACATTTTTCATTAGGAGTGCTATATTGTGACTGTTAAGGTGATACTATAGCTCCACTTCCCCCTCAGTAACCTGAGTGGGGAGGTGCCGAAAAATGGCTGTTCCAATAAAGTAAACTTTCTATCAGAAACTGAGGTTGGTGTTTATGAAGATGGAAGCCTGTATGTAGTTGGTATGCTAGCACAGGGCAAGAATGTAGCCTTCCTTGGACCTGACGTACAGTGATCCTTAGTAACTCTCTAGATTGCAGGGAATGACTATTCATTATTTCTCGGGGGAGCTTGTTCCCTTCTTTCTTGTTAGACTCTGAGATATGCCCTGGAGACTTTAAATTTCTGTTAAGGAGTGTCAGCTGTAGATTCATGAGCTCTCTTTCTTTACAATAACTTGCATGATATAACCAGCTTCAGAAATGTTGGAGACTGAGGAAGGCATTCTATGTTTTAAACCTTACCTGCTGTATCCTTCAAAGGCTGCTTTCCTCTGTGCTAAGCTCAAAATATCTTTAGAAGACCGTGCAGCACCTTTTAGTAAACTTGGAACTATTTTTTTGATGTTATCTGTTACTTGCTTAAGTGGAAAAGTTAAGCAGTTTAGCTGGGGTTTAAGTAACTCTTAACAGGGGCAATGTTTGCTTTGTATTTACCACTTCAGTTGCATATGACTTAATGAGGTTTATAAAGGTTTTGGAGTGATAATTTAGAAAACCTATGGGTGTTTGACAGTATAAAAGTTTGCAAGGTTTGATCCGTTTTTCAGTGTGTCAGAGGTGAAATTGTGGGCAATTTAATCTTTACACACGTGTGCATGATCCTGGTGTTTGTGTACAGTTTTTACATTCTTACAGGTGCCAGTCTCTTTTGAGTGTTTGTGATAGGAGAGGAAATCCTCCTTCTCTTTGAATACAATAAAGCAGAAACAGCTATTAAACCCCTGGCACTGTAAATATTTCAATGAGAATGTATTTGTGGTAACTTTAGGGTGAGAACAGGTCTGTAGTTGTCTTTGTCTGAATTCTTGGTTGTTACTTAGCTTGGAAGTTAGTTGTTTTGCTCTTCAGATTGTCTAAATTTTATTTTAAAATGCAAAAATGGTTTATTTTTAAAAACAGAGGCCGTGGGAGCATCTGGTCAACGTCCTGTTTTCTGTCCTGTCCACAAACAAGAGCAGTTAAAACTTTTCTGTGAAACATGTGACAGGCTGACATGCAGAGACTGTCAGTTACTGGAACACAAAGAACACAGGTACAAATATTACCATGTCTTAATTCCTGTGGTGCACTTTCTCAGAGGATGAAATGGCATTGATTTAAAACAGTTGTGTCATTAAATACTGTTGTATTTACTCTTCGTCGGACTGAAATGATCTCTTGCAAAGGAGAACCTGTGTGGAGTGCTGAAAACTTTAAGTGATCAGTTGGTTGAGCTTTGTCAAGTGTCTTAAGAGCAGATTCAAAACAACCTGGTCTGAGGTGTTTTGGTGCGATTAAGGTGTTAACTTGGCTGGCATTACCAGTGCTGTCACTCTATTCAGGACTTGAATAGAAATTGCTACAGCCCTGAACACCTGGTGCTGTGAAGAAGCAAAAGTGATACAGTGAGTCATGGAGGAGGTAATTTTTTGAAAGGGCATATTTTATTATGCAACAGTCTTTCAATTTAGGGTAATTTTGTAAAGGAAGGTGTAAATTTTGCCTCATAGATTAATATATTTTTCTAGTACAGAGGGAAAAATTGTTTGGTCTTAGTTGGTTGAAAGTGGCCTCATTCCAAGTAAAAAGAAGTGATGGGTTTTGTCTCTGGAGCTTGCTTTTCTCTTAGCTGCTAGAAAAAAGTTGGAACCTCTTAAGATACATTAAAACTGCTCTTCAGCAGCCCTGTCATATAGTTGTTTGAATGTTTGAAAAAGTATTTTGCAGTGTTACAGTAGAGAATCTGGGGATAAATATGTATTTATCAGCCACTGCAGCACTGCTTGTCCTAGTCAGTCTACAAGTAACACTTCTCTGTAAAGGTGCTTGACAGTACATTGCAGTATTGAATTTAGTGGGGTTTTTTCCAGAGTAGCGATTACTCTTATAGACTGCTACAGCAGCCTAATGGAGAACTTTTACTTTTGAAATCAGTACTATGAAAATATTAACAACCTCAAATATTCCTGCTCTGTTCTTTCATAGGTTTAATCATAAATATCCTGAAAGACACACTTGTCCAGAAAGCGTGGTCTCCTAGGATACGTTAGCTAACTTTTTCTAGTTGTTTTCTTTGCATCTGTTTTGCGCATGACGCTAACTGATTAACAGACATATCTTCCTCTACTTACCTGTTCTCTTCCAGTAAGAGAAGAGAATACTTTGCTATTAACATGCTTTGTTGCAGAATATTCTTTAAAATTGTTCTGTCTGCAGATGTGAATTACAGATGATTAGGGCGACTGCTTCGTCTGCCATGAAGTACAACTGAGATTTTTATGAAGCTCACTAAATCACAGAAGGAAAATCATGCCAAGTGGAAACAAGAATTGATTTTAATCTCCTGTTTACTGCTTACCTGAAATCCTAATAGTTTGCACCAAAGGAGGATGAATCACTGTTTCAGTAGCAACATGGTCCAGTGTTCAGTTCAGAATTTCAAGTGAAAGAACTGCTGGTGATTCTGTAGAAAGCTGACGTTCTTTTAGCAGCCTAATGGTATGCGATTCCTCTAGTTCAGGTAGTTTTCAGTCCACACACTTTGGAAGCTAGAAGTACAATACAACATAATAATTAAAAAAAAAAAAAGTCTTTTGGCTGTAGCAGGAGCTACAGCAAAATTTTAGCAGTACTAGGTAAGTGTAGATTTTTTTTTTTCCCCCTCCATAAAGTGGAAATCTGATTTTCAACTTAATGAAAATAGTTTTAGAAAATCTTCAGATCTCCAAACATTTCAAATTTTGTGGCCTTTGAGCTTTAATAATGCTAATTTTTGTATTATAGTACCTAAAATCTTGTGATGCTGTCTGTCTGCAAGAACTTTAGACTGTTCTTAGAAAAAAGCAACATTCTAATGTTGAGACTTGAGGAATCTAAGCTTTTGTAGTTGAAACATGTCTATTGCTGGTACAAACTGAATGAACAGGAGCAGAGTCATTTCTGTTGTGAATAGTGTTCTCTTTGGCCAAGTCTCTGTTATCTTAATTGTGAGTAATTTGAATCAAGAAACAGTGTTACTGTGAATTTGATCATATATCTAAAGAGTCTTTTCCTGTTAGATTAGATTGTAATGTTCTCCTAGATTTTGACAAAAGACTACGCTACTTTCTTTTCAGTTGTGGTTGGGAGATAGTATAGGTTACTTCTAATGCAGCTTATAAGATACTTCACTTTAATTGTAGGAGTTTTCTGCCAATTTGAATGTGGGGATTTAATGTGGTGAAGAAGGGAAGACATTCTGGGAACCTAAGTTTTCCCTGTTGTTAACAAATTATAATTCAGAAGCGTGAAGTTTACTTACTGCAAAGTGGCAAGTGACTGATAGGAATCCTGGGTTTTGGGGGGAATCTTTTTGATAGTTGAGCAGTCGATCAGAAAAGATGAAAACTCTTGGAGCTACTTAATTCCCCTTGCCATTTTCAACATAGGTGTTTTGCTTTTGTTGCATTGTTAATTCCTTTGGTGATGCATAGTATGTTAGGAAAACGCAACTAATTTCATTATTTTCCTTTGTAGCTACTTGCACTCTTTTCAGATGAAGTAGTGGAAGGTGCCTTTGATACAGCAGCTGTTTGGTTGATGGACTTGGAAGGGAATGATATGTCCTTCACTTGGAAGTACCGAAATAAAATAAAATACTACATTTTTTTTAAATAGGAATATTTTCTTTCAGATTAAACTAATTCAGTCAGATATGAGCAGTAATAATCTCAGCTGAAAAACTGTTTTTCTGGTATAGGTGGTTGGTTTGGTTTTTTTTATCATTTAATGTGTGTTTAAGCTGTTAGTGCATTTTCTTCATCTAATGTTAACAAAATGATTTGTCAAACTCTGAAGTTTCTGGTATCTCCTTTAGCTGGTGTTCCATAGCTTGCTATCTTGTGAAAATGATGCAGTGCATTGTCTCCCTGTGTAGTTGGAATTAATAAGGGACCCATAGAGGTTCAGTCTTCTGGACACTTACAAAGGATTTTATCAGTACTGAAACATTTTGCACACTGGCATACATGTAGTTTGATTTTTCTGTGTGTTTTGTCTTTTTTTCTTTTTTCAAAATTTTATAGCTTTACATCTAAATTGGGAACCCTTAGTTTCAGCACATTGCTCCTTGGTAATT
>WAAD01026661.1:66000-181622 GCA_013389945.1 Fregata magnificens | reverse complement strand
TGCATGTTGAAAAGGTATCAGTTTCTGGAAGAAGCTTTTCAGAACCAGAAGGGTGCAATTGAGAACCTATTGGCAAAACTTCTTGAGAAGAAGAATTATGTAAATTTTGCAGCTACCCAAGTTCAGAATAGGTAAGTACCCCAAAAAGTTTAACTGTTACTATTAACATTGCCTTTTTAATGAATCACAGTAAGATGAATGATGGGACTAGAATAATTCTTATATTTTAATCGATTCTGTATCTTTAGTTGTATTGGACTTAATTACTTTTTGTAATGTTTTCTTCCCTACAATACTGTGCATCTGTTGGAAGTTGTTACAAGAAACAAATGTCAAAGGTGATGTCTTTTNNNTTTAAAAGAAACAAATGTCAAAGGTGATGTTTTTTATGGCAACTTTGAGTAGAACCAAAGATGTGACGTGTTTGTTACACTTGGGGGAGGGGAGAGGAAAAGAAAAAAAAAAAAGGAATAAAAAAGGCAAGGCAAACCTGTTCTATGGTTTCTGCTAAGTTCAGCTCTAGGTGACACAAGTGTTGGCTGCAGAGATAAACAAATTTTTCTTGAAATATTTTTGTTTCATGTGAATGCCTCTGATAACTGTGTAACAAAAACTTGTTTTGAAATTGAATAGGAAATTGGTGGGGGGGGTTTTGGGTTTTGGTTTGGTTTTTTTTAATTAGGCAAGCAAAACTTAGTGTAATTACTTGAAAGGAAGACAAGCTTTTCCTTAGGTAGTTTAACTTAAGAATTCCAGGGTTAGCTTAAATTCAACTTCATATAGAATATTGAATATGGAGGCAGAGAGAGCACATGATAGCTGCTGGCTTTTCACCCACTTGTGGTGATGTGGTGTGCTGGAGGTCAGGGAATTCCACTGTGATTCTTGGTGGTTTTGTGAGCCTTCTGCAACTTTTAAGTCGTTTGCAAAATGACAGATCATGTGGAGATGGGAAGTACAGGGGTAGAAGGAAGCGTACCAAAGATGTAAGGAGAAGTTCTGGTGCAAATTTTTTAACTCCTAGTGGTACCATGTATGTTTTAAAAAAAAAAAAAAAAAAAAAAAAAAAGTTGTAAGGGAAGAGGAACATACGACATGAGAGGCAACTGTGCGAAGGTGGAAGCAATGAAAGTGGAATTTTTTATGTGCTGATTCGGCATGGAACTCTTTGGAGAGACCCAAAAGAGAACACCACCATGAAGCAGGAGGACAACCTGTAGAATTGTTACATGCTTGAAGAAGAGACAGAGACCCAGTTACATGGGAAATAATTAAACTGAAAGCTCAAGAAATGTCACAAAACGGTCTCTGATAAGAATTCAAGGCCAATAATGGGTGGTGCCTATATGATTAACACATTGTAATGGTTTTTTGCCTAAAAGTTTCTGGCTTCACTGAAAATTCGGTGAATTTCTGCAGCATGTGATTGGGTTGTGTAAAGATCATGATTATCTGCTGAGCCAAATGAGTAGTGCAAGTGAGACACTAGTTTACTTTGACATGCCATTCAGTTACTTTGTTGAAGCGTAGGGCACTAAATCTATTATCATAAAAACTTCACGGAATGAAAAAAAAGTGTATTACAATAATGTTGTCAGTGTTAGCAGATGGTATGAAATTGCCATCGTATGTGATCGTGAAGCATAAAACAGTGTTGAAGGAATAGCTGCCTCCTGGAATAATTGTTAGGTGCGAAAGCCAAGGATGGATGCCTACTGACTTAATGAAGGGTTGGCTGAATGTTTTTTGGAGTAGAAAACCAGGTTGTGCTGTCATGAGGAAGCACATGTCCAAGGTGCCTTAAAGGGTGTTTGACACCAACAATGAAGATCATCGTCAGACAAATGAGTGTTGGTCTTGTGATCATATCAGGATGAATGACATCACAAGTTCAGATGCTTGATCTAGTAGCGAAGAAACCCTTTAAAAAAGGACAGTGTAAGTCTTTACACTCGGACGGACTCATGGCAAGGTATTGTGCTCTGACTCCTACAAGCAAAGTAAAGAATTCTGCTGCAATGCTATGTTGTCATTAGATTAAGGCAGCATAGGATCAAATAAATCCAGAATTTGCAATGGAGTTTAAGAAATGCTGTATTTCAAATTCTTTGGACAGTCTGAAGAAGTTGAGAATAGTGAAGACACTAAAACTGAGCAGGAATGACAATGATGGAAATGTTGAGGAGGTGTGAGGTATAAAAAAACCTGAAAGGCAGCAGTAGTAAAGCACAAGAGAATAATGTAGACTAATGTCAGGCAAATCATTAGTGAAACGTTTATATCCTTATTGTGTATTGATTACAGATATGTAATAACCTTTTTACAAGATTTTTTGGGGGAGGTGGAGGGGTCCATCTGAAATTCAGGGTTGACTTCTTTGCTGGTTAATAGACAATAGCATAAAAGTTTAAGGCATTGTATATAAATATATAAATTATTCATAGTGAGAGAGACATGGAGGTAAGTATATATGTGTATATCCACACACCTGGTCTTGGCTGTGTACGTGTCTGTGTGTGTAAACATACAAAGTGTATAAACTACAAGGACCGTTTCATATTATTTTAAGTAAAACACAAGTTGTTAATTGAGATATCATCTTGATCTCAGACTCTTTAAATTTTTTTCCAAACCTGAAATTTTAGATGGCTTCTTTGAAAAAGTTCATTAATGATGATTTCTCTGTTAGAAATCATACAAGCTATAAATTTTGTACTTATCGGAACTTCTTCAATACAGAAATTGCTCCTTTACTCTTCAAAGGTGGGAAGATGCCTTTGGTGTTTAGTATTTGGTGGCATAGTATAAAGTGACTGCCTGACAATACATTTTTCTTTTTTTAGGATAAAAGAAGTAAATGAAACTAACAAACGAGTAGAACAGGAAATCAAAGTGGCTATATTCACCCTCATCAATGAAATCAATAAAAAGGGAAAATCTCTCTTACAGCACCTTGAGGTACAGTTAAGAGAAAAAAATAAATGTTGTTCACTGTTTCCAGTCCTCTGCTGAGAACTCACATTTGGTGTTCGAAAACAGTTTGCTTGGTGTGACTGCAGGTGTTGCAATATTAATATTGCCTATGAGTAGTGTGTTGGAGTTAAATCTCTTGTTTATCCTTTCACTTGCTAGAGCCTGTGGCTTCTTTAGCTTTATGACTATGCCTCAGATTGATTCAAAATCAGGCTCATCATAAAGGAGTGTCTGAAAATCTCCTTTCCACGTTCTGTTTGCCATATTTCTATACTATAACATAATTCTAAGGTGTGTATAATAGTCTTTCCCTCAAACAGCTTTTTAAGGTTCATGTAAATATATTAGCACTGTTACGGCTGAGTTGCTTCTTTTTGTCTTCTCCTGATACCTTGTCTAGAAGTTTTTCTTCAGAGTGTAAACTCCTAGACACAGGTCTGTGTACTTTGTCTTGAGCACATAACAAATTGATGCAATGTGTTTGATGCAACTTTACATCATTCTTTGCTCTGTTGGTTGTGCTAGGTCATTGTTAAAATCAGTTTCCCTCCTTTTGCTTCTATAGGGTGGTGGCAGCAGGGGAAGGGAGCAGGGAAGCAGACAGGCTAGTATTAATTTTCACTCCTTGTGTCACGTTGACTGCTTTGCTGCTAAGACAGTGGTGGTCCTAACGGCAGTTGTTAGTATTTGTTTTCTTAGCAATTTTCACAACTGGTGTTGACTTCTAACAAATCTGAGCCTTGAAGTACACCTAGGCTTTCAAAGACATGGTAGTCTTATGTGTTTGTACATTAAGGTGTAATGCTGGTATTTTAAGTTCTATAGATTGGCATCGTAAAGGAGGCAATGACTTTAAACATACTTTCCAGCTAGCACATTCTGAATAATAATTATATTCTGACTTTTATTCAAATCTATGAAAATTTAACTTATGATCGGTTTTTTTATCTGAAGAGATGAAATCTATCATGAGAAGTTAGTTCATAGCATATTGTCAGTCTGCCATGATGCAACTGAAAAATTTTAAGGTCAAGTTAATTACAATAGATTTCTTCTGGTTAAGGAACAGTTATTTGGCAATGAAATGAAGTATTCCTGGAAGAAAAGAGTATTTGATCAGGAGTGAAACAAATAATTTAAAATTACATGAGTAACTGAATTTTGGCTTTTTTTGTTTACCTAGCATTTGTTACAAGCTAGAAAAATTCCATTGGAAACGTTCCTTTTTTGTGTTGACCAATCATGTATTGTTAAATTTGAATCTTGAAGATTCAGTACTGCAACCCAGATTTTTAGCACAAGGTTTACAGCTGGCAGGTTATCAAAGGCTGGAGACGTCTCGGAGATAAGGCTGCTGAGTTTACCTGCTGTACTCAGGAAGTGTTTAGAGGCAGTTTCTGGTTGGCATAGGAGCTGGTGTTGCGGGTACCTGGGCCACCGCTGTTGCTGTCTCTTCCAGTTGCTGCTCTGCAGCTCCTGTGGTGGCAGTTGCAGGAATGCCAGGGCATCACCCAGTATGGAGCTGGCAGTTTCATTGGGCCCCCGTCTGGGTCGCTCCCCCAGTTCTTTGTCGTGCTGCTATGCCTCAGGCAACATGAGGAAGAGAACTAACTGGTCTTGGTTTAGTACTTGATATTTTCCTGGGATAAAGCAGAGGCTCTTCTCTGAGCCCACCATTTTCCCTGCACTTTGATACCTCTGGGAAGAATAATAGAGTGGAATAATAGAGAATTATTACTTGATGGTTCTAGCCACTCTGAATATGAGCATTGTATAAGCTGCTTTGCTTGTGACTTTTTTCTTTTGCTCTAAGAACTGTGATAGCGGTTTACATTTTCCTCATAAATCTGAAGCCCCCATTGTAATAAAGTTTTTGTTTTTGTAGAATGTAACAAAGGAGAGACAGATGAAGTTAATACAACAACAAAATGACATCACTGGTCTTTCGCGACAAGTGAAGCATGTGATGAACTTTACTAATTGGGCTATTGCAAGTGGCAGCAGTACTGCTTTGCTATACAGTAAACGGCTGGTAAGGAAGCATCCTCTAACTGGTCTGTACGGTACAGAGAATGTTTAGTCAAAAGAATTTTCTAAGTATCGTGTAGCTTCACTAGATTATATCCAAGGAAGAGACAATGAGTTGTTCATGCTTCATTTAAAACAAAACAAAACAAAAAAACCCCTTCTGTAATAGTGAGATAAATATCCCAACTTGTACACCATTTTTCATTTGTAAATTAAGGACTTAACAGTATTATCATAGAAGGAATGGGATCAAGCTCTGTAAAGGCACCTCAGTGTTTCACTTGAGTCATTGCAGAAGTTAGTGTTATTGTGTAACAGTACTTCTCTGTAATCCTCTCAGTTGAGTACAACGTTAGTTGTACGGTGGATGATTTTCCTGGTGAATTGAGTACTTCTCAGGCTACTAAACAAACTTGCTATTGACAGTCCTTGTTGGTGATCCAGCAGTCTAAACTCGCTGGTCAAATGCACACTTCTTAACGTTCTCATTCTTTATTTCGTTGTCATCAACAGTCTTGTTTTTGCTTTCCATTAGATAACATTCCAGTTACGTCATATTTTAAAGGCACGTTGTGATCCTGTCCCAGCTGCCAATGGAGCAATACGCTTCCATTGTGACCCTACATTCTGGGCAAAGAACGTCGTCAATTTAGGTGAGAAAATCATGTTTGTTTATTCTGTGTTACTTGAAAAACTAGTTTGAGTTGGGGTGCAATACATCTCTTAATGGAGAAGACCAAAACTCTCTTGACATAACCCATCCAGTCCTGATTGACTCCCCTTGTCTGCTCTGTTCTATTAGCAAAGCTTTCTCCCCAGGTTTTGGTTTCCAATGGGAATGGTTCTAGGAATTGCCCCTTTTTCCCCTCTTAAAGTGGTTCTGGTGGTTATAGTATAACACACTAGTGCTAAATGGGTGCTTCAGTTTCTGGAATAAGCTTTTTTGGCAAGTAAATGGAATCAGTTTTGCCTATTTGAACTTCATATTTAGCTGCATACGGAGTTAATGTGCTGGAAGTTGCATGAACAAGCATAATTACGAGGACTGATATGAACAAAGTTCATGGCTAAGTACCAAGCCAGTCTATGTGATTGCTGGAAAGGCAAGTGAATTAAGAAGCCATGTTTAACTAGTTTTGTATTCTAAGATATCTGACACATTTATAAAGGTAAAGAAAAACAGAGCCTCATAATGGGAGATACACTGCTGTTCCTGTGTGTATGTTGCTTGCAGCTGCTACACGGTAGGTTATGGCACCATAGCTGTAACTTTTTATATCCTAAGTAGTTTTTCTCAGTGCAGCCGTTTATTCCTTCTTTGCCCTAAAGCATTAGCTACCATGGGAGTTTGTAATAGTCTTGGTGAGCTAGGAGCTTGGAGGGCTTGGAGCTCGGTGAGGGAGGAGCTTGGAGTGCTCGTGTTCTGCATGAGCGCTTGGTGACAGCTGGGATCACTGGACACTTGCAGTTACAATTACTGCACATTGCTGGCTGTTGTCAGATGCAGTAATAACATGTGCTCTTTTAAGGAGGTAAGGTGTTTAATGTCTTAGCTTCTTTATTATTGCCTTATCCTTCACCAGTGTAGTGTCACAGTTCTTCTTCCATATTAATGCCCTCATCACTTGTACTTTTGAAGGAACAGATTTTGAATGAGAGAAGAGGGGAGGTGAGCTAGAGTGGGGAGAGCACAGTGAGACAGAGGTATCTGTTAGCACCTGCTTGTGAACTTCTCTGTTGGATAAAAATCTAATAAAAATATCAGCTCTTCCTGATGCTTTTGTGTGTACTCGCTTCTTGTTCTAAGTCCACTAGCCAGGTTTTGGTGTTCCTGTCTTTAGTCGAGGAGCAACTTTTCATTGTGTAAGTAATGGTTTAAAATTGACCCTACTCCTTCATGGGCAGTTCCTCAAGCAATTTTTGAGTGCTGTTACTCTTTGAGATTAGTCAAGAAGGAAAAAAGCAAGGCTTTCCAGAACAGAGCTTCAAATGTTGTTTGACTAGGAACCTGGGGCAAGCGGGGGAAGCTATGTAGAAAACAGAACAGAAACTGTCAACCTCAATAAAAAGTGACATGCAGATTCCAATGAGTTACATGTTCAAAGTGGGGAAAAAAAAAAAAAATCAACATTTCGCCTTTTCCCTTTAAAAACAGGACTGGAGAAAGCTAGAGAGGCAATGTGGTCCATCACATTGTATCAAGGCAGGACTTTCTTGTAGCAGTGTTTTGTGTCATGCTTGTTCTTAGTCATTCAGTGGTGGGACACTCTCCACTGTCCCCCAAATATCTTTGCCTGGGCTTTGCTTCCTTAGGTATAGAAAGAATCTTTATGCTCAGCGTGGTTTTTTCCTATTTTGTTTTTCACCTTGTCCGTTTGTTGTGAACACAGAGAACAGTCACCTCTCTTGTCTTTTAGGCTGTGCAGTTCCAGTTCTTTCACTCTTTCCTCACAGGTCATGTTTCTAGTTTTGCAATTTCTTCTTCTTGTAGTCTGAGTTTTCTTTCTGCTTCTCTCATATATGGTTATGGAGACTTAAAAAGAAAATTTCAAACTTAAATTGCTTTGTTACTGCCCCTGAGGGAATTGAATTAGAAACATCTGAATATTCTACATCTGTCAACTTTTGGATGATGATGGAGATTTAAATGTTTACTAGTTCTTTGTTTTGGTTTGTTTAGGTAACCTTGTCATTGAAAATAAACCAACTCCTAGTTACACTCCTAATGTAGTGGTTGGACAGTCTCCTCCAGGAACAAACCACATCAACAAAGCTCCAGGACAAATCAATCTAGCGCAGCTTCGACTTCAGCATATGCAGCAGCAAGTGTATGCACAAAAGCATCAGCAACTGCAGCAGATGAGGATGGGACAGCCAGCTGGGTCAGTTCCCAGGCAGACGAGTCCACAAATCTTACAGCAGCAGGTAAGTATCTTGAATGTTCTTATTTCACCTTTTACCGTAACACCGAGACTTAAAATTGCCCTATCAAATATAAACTTACAAAGCAGTTTATAAATGTGAAAATCTTTTGAAATTTGACATACTTTAAATGTGACAGCTATTGGCTTTTCTTGATGTTATGTAACTAGTAAACCTACTACTGTGGAAAGAGATTGGCTTCTTTTTTCCATGTTAAAAGCAAAGATTTTAAAAAACAAAAACCCTTGCAGCCTCCCAGGTTGATCAGCATGCAGACCATGCAGAGGGGTAACATGAACTGTGGGGCTTTCCAAGCACATCAGATGAGAATGGCTCAGAATGCTGCTCGTATACCAGGAATACCACGCCACAATGGACCACAATACTCCATGATGCAACCTCACCTTCAAAGACAAGTATATCCTGTGTACACGCTTCATTTGTGCCATTGTGCCAAACTTTCATTACAATAGATGATACCTCCAGATGTAAATGTGTTTATCTGTAACACTTATAACTCACAGCTACACACATTTATATGCTTTTTCATGTTGCATACTGTACTGTGACATTTTTGCTGAACATAAGGAAATTCAAACCTTAAGCATGAAGATGAACTCTAATGTTTGTATTGCATTTTAGTTCTGGAAAACAAAACATTCCTTTTTCACTTTTCAGCTTTTGGGTTTCTTAGAGAATAGTCGGGAATAGTGAAGTTCAAAGTGATGTAGCTAAGGGTTTTTAATGAAACCAAATTCTAAGTGTTTTTAAATTCAAACCTGAAGCATGATGCAGAGCTCTGCATACCATTAAGAATAAAAATTCTTGAAAATGAATGTTAATGTGACTGGAAAACTAAAAATGCCTTTATAATACTTGAAACAGTTACTCTTTTCTTTTAAAAAAAAAAAAATCTTTGTAGACAGACGTATGGACTCTAAAGTTGTCTTTGGAGGAAGTAATTGCTTTAAGAAAATATATATGAAAATAATTTGGTGGAAGATGTGCTGTATATTTAAATATCTAGCCACATAAAGCATTTTTTCTTTCCAAGTAAATAAAAATAGCAGTTGCTTTGCATTCAGTGCTGTCAGGTTATGTTGACAGAAATGTGAGTTTATATGTTCTTCCCCCCAAGTTTTTTGTTGAGGACTATCATAGAATGCACGTGTTGGAACTTTACATGCAGTGGCTGTCTGATTTGTCCATAATGCAGTTATGGTCTCTTCTCTGTTCCTACAGCATTCTAACCCTGGGCATGCGGGGCCTTTTCCAGTTGTTTCTGTGCACAACACCACTATTAATCCAACTAGTCCTACTACAGCAACAATGGCGAGTGCAAACCGTGGTCCAACAAGTCCATCCGTTACAGCAATCGAACTCATTCCTTCTGTAACAAACCCAGAGAATTTACCTTCCCTGCCGGATATCCCACCCATCCAGGTCAGTGGAGAAGATCAAGCACTTACGCTGTGGGTGAAGTAATGATCTGCTTTCCTTTCTGTATCTTTTTTTATTTGGATACCAGTACTTGTCTGTAGAATGGTATAGTTAGTTATCATTGAAAGTCGAAGAATTAAAATCTTCAGCCCTTGACTTGGGTATGCAACTATTTTTGTTATATAGGGCTGACCTGCTCGACCTGTGTTAACCTTTAGATTAATCTGTATTTAATGGCTGTCCTACAGTAAAATTGATACTTAGATTAGTTAATCCCAAGTACTGTGTTCACTTCCTTTCTTCCACAAGGCTATCATATGGGAAGATATCACTGGAATAGTTGAATAGTTACATATGTCAAATGCCCTGAATGGTGATTTATTCAGAGTTAAAGTTGCCTGGCACTTCTCTGTGATGTTCCTCAATGTAACCATCAAATGCAGGAAGAAGTCTCTCTCCTCACATTTCCTCTGTACCCCAGTAGTGTGGCTGTATGTATGCAAGAGTCCAGCATTTACATTAGTATTGGATCCTGGAAGGTGCTGCAGAACACTTAAGCTGGCCTCCTTGATTCATCTTGAGTTGTGGTGGTGTCTACCTGGAAATTCTTGCTTGCACAGAGTATGACTGTTGCTGCTTCTGTAGTTTTCACTTCATCTGCATGCTGTTGGAACTCACTGACTTGGAACTGCAGAGTATGCCCTGTATTCTTTGCCCAGAGAGGCAGTGGATATTACTGCACACAAGCTGAGGTAGATTTTTATGAAGTCAAGCTCATTTACAGAGGTCAGAAGCATAATTCAATGTATGAGTGGAGGCAAAGAAAGTAAAAGTAGTATGGTTTCTGCAGGAGTGTTTGGGAGGCCAGGGAGGGGAGGATGATGGCTTCATCTTGAGAACAGGATGTTTACATTGATATCATAGAATCATAGAATCTCCTGAGTTGGAAGGGACCCACCAGGATCATCGAGTCCAACTCCTGACCTTGTATAGGACAATCTCAAAATTCACACTAAGTGTTTGAGAGCATTGTCCAAATGCTCCTTGAATATTGTTAGGCTCGGTGCCATGACCTCCCTGGGGAGCCTCTTCCAGTGCTCCACCACCCTCTGGGTGAAGAACCTTTTCCTAATGTCTAACCTAAACCTCCCCTGGCATATCTTCCTGCCATTCCCTCGGGTCCTGTCACTGGTCGCCAGGGAGAAGAGATCGGCACCTGCCCCTCCTCTTCCCCTTGTGAGGAAGCTGTAAACCATGGTGAGGTCTCCCCTCAGCCTCCTCTTCTCCAGGCTGAACAGACCAAGTGACTTCAGCCGCTCCTCATACAGCTTCCCCTCTAAACCCTTCACCATCTTTGTGGCTCTCCTCTGGACACTCTCTAATCACTTCACATCCTTTTTATACTGTGGTGCCCAACACTGCACACAGTACTCAAGGTGAGGCCGCACCAGTGCAGAGTAGAGCGGGACAATCACCTCCCTCGACCGGCTAGCAATGCAGTGCTTGATGTACCCCAGGACACGGTTCGCCCTCTTGGCTGCCAGGGCACACTGTTGGCTCATGTTAAGCTTGCCATCGACCAGAACCCCCAGATCCTTCTCCGCGGGGCTGCTCTCCAGCCTCTCGTTCCCCATATATGCCCATATAAAGCACGGGAGATTCGGTCATGATACAGGAAACAATCGCCTTAGAAACAAAACCTAAATTTCATCCAAGTGGATGGTCTGCTGTGCTACCTATAGCAACTTCTTAACTCTTAATCTATAGAGAGTCATGTTCAAGGGTTGTGTGTTCAGTTTTCTCACGAGGCTGCAGGTAATTTGCTAATGCAAGGATAGTGGGGGGAAAAAAAGGATCACATCTCTGAATGTGATCAGTCTGCAGTGCTGAAGGTTTGTTTAGTCATTAGAACAAAATACAAGTATAACTGGTTATGACTGATTCAGTTGTATGTGTCTAAAGTTCATGATATACCAACTCAGAAACAGGTGTTAGTGGGATAGTTGAAAACATAAATATGCAACTTTTAGGGGCACTGAAAATGCAGAATTCTGTTAAGATGCTCTTTTTTGTACCTGTTCATGTAATGGCTGGTATGGATTTTAGTTGATGAAAGAGTTGGGTAGGAAGATTAGTCTTTCAAGTTGCTTGCACAGTTATAAAAACCCGCTTTGAATAAAATGTGTTTCAAACACGTTATTTGCAGTTATGCTGTCTTGCATAGCTAAGTCTTGCAAGTTAATAGCTTTAAGCAGTTAAAGTAATAGGGTACCTGTTCCCTTGTTTTTAATAGATACTAAAAATCTGTGTAAAAAGTGAGTGGGAGGGAGGGAGATTTCACATCATGCTAAGGAAAAACAAGTTAATGGTTTCCCTTAATATATTAATTGTGGAATAACTCTTGCAACATTAGTAATCTGGTAGTTCATATGACTAACACTATTTGTGTGACTTAACACACTGAACATCTGGGAACCAAAAAGTTTGGAACAACCTAGGGTAAGTGCAGCCTATGACCATACTGGAAGAACTCAGATATTTAGGAGCTTTTGAAAAATCTTACTTTAAGTTTCTGACTGTGGCTTTCTGTTTTGAAAGACTGATCTCTGTATGAAACTGATAAAAATGCTTGCTGATGTCCTGAATCCTTGAAGGGGTAGTGAACAATTCTGGTAAAGATACTCATCACAGTTTAAAGATGTGGAACTATTAAGAATCCTTAATTAGGCCTCTCTGATTCAGACTTTTGTTTTTGCTTCTTAGCTTGAAGATGCTGGTTCAAGTAATTTAGATAACCTTCTAAGTAGATACATTACAGGCAGCCACCTACCCCCACAACCTACAAGTACCATGAATCCCTCCCCAGGACCTTCAGCTCTATCTCCAGGGTCATCAGGTAAATGCGATGGGTATTTCTAGTGATTCTAGAAAGTGATGGGTATTTCTGGTATTTAAGTTGAAAATAATTACCTACCATTTCCTGCCAAAAGGGAAGCGATATTTTGTTAGTTTAAAATTTATTTTGCTCAGAAGTAAATTCTTCTGTAAATGTAAATTTTATCCTTCTTCATAAATATCTTTATACTAACAAACTGCCAGCACATGAATGCAGTATTCCAGATACATGTACAGACTATATTTTTGTCCTATGTTACCACAATCCTTTTTTCTTTTTTTGTGCATCAGAGGATGTAGTTCAGTTATTGCCCCCAAATGATGACTGGCTAGACCATTCTGAGGTTTGGGAAGTAAGTTTATAGAACAGCTTAGTCACAGAAATACTTAGACCCAACAATCATTTGAGCGAGGTCATTCTAAGTATAGCCAATTGATGATGGAGCTGTTGTTATGCATGTGAACAAATTAAGTCACCAATACCTAGTGTTGAGTTATTTAAACATTGAAAATGTCCATTTCTATTAGTAAGAAGCTGATTTCAGTCCTTTGATATGTGTTTCTCTTAGTCTTCTCCCTGCAAGATTATTGTAAGATTGTGTGAATGAGTGGTTGCAGCAGTGGAACTTACGTTTCTCAAAACCTGCATGCAAAACACAGAGTCAGCTCTTCTTGACTTTATTGATGGATGGCAGTGGATAAAATTTGAGAACTTAATGGGCAGAGGGCTATAGCACTGTTTGGATTAGGTGAAATAATGATTAGGACTCTAACAACAGTGTGTTGTCTGTGGTTTTTTATTTAATGTGGTGTGCTAGACCTTTGTTCTGATCAAACGACTGAGAGGGCAGCTGACTTATGTGAATTATTAAATTAGGATATTCTAGCAGCCCTTCTGGCATTATTCAACACTAGTCATTTGTTTTACTGCAGAATGTAATTTTGTACCAAGTCAACTTCTATGCTGCTTCTTTGCAGGTTTATCCAACTCCCACACTCCTGTGAGGCCACCTAGTACCTCCAGCACAGGTAGCAGAGGAAGGTGAGTATGTTATGTTAACACTGCCAGGCTGAAAAATCAGACATGAAGAATTAAAAAAATGAATTGGCAATGAGTCAATAGGGCTTTGATATAACTGTGACCCAGTAATGGAAGAATGCTTACGTGAAGAAGATTGATTCCCCCCTGCCCCTTCACTGTGATTCTCTGCTGTCTTGTAAACTTGAGCTATCTTGTAAATGTTCTGACATGCTTTACCTTTGAAATCATTCAGGAAATGGTCACTTGAATTTCTTTGCTCTGATTCATTTTCCTATTATTTATATGCTGGTCTCTTTCTAGCTGTGGCTCCTCAGGCAGAACTGCTGAGAAAACTGGCGTTAACTTCAAGTCTGACCAAGTGAAAGTCAAGCAAGAGCCAGGGACAGAGGAAGAGATATGCAGTTTCTCAGGAACAGTAAAACAGGAAAAAACAGAGGATGGCAGAAGGAGTGCTTGCATGGTAAAGTTAGTTTGTGCAACAGTATGCTATGGTTTTCCTAGCAGCATGTTTAAGAATTTGGAAATAATAAAGCAATTTTACTCTTAAGCCTCATATTCTGGTAATAGCCCTGAAGATTGAGAGCTATTTTGCTCCCTGGCAGTACATCTGAACTTTAAGTGTGGGCCAGCTCGAGTGTCGAGCTGTCTGTTTTTGTAGTACCGCTAAGACTGCTAATTACTGGGGGTTTGTAAGATAGGTACTAATAAGCTGGCAGTGGGACTTGGACAGTAGCTTGCTGGCTTATGTTTAACAAATAAATATTAAATAATGGCAGATGTTTCCCTTCCTGATTTGGACAGGACTTGACCTAGTGATGTGAATGCAAAACACACCCAGTCCTTGTCAGTTTTATGTGTTATGATAGGTCGTTGCGCGTTGAAAGTAGTCTGCTAGAAAACAGAACTTAATCTCAGTTTGGTCCATGTTGAGGATTTTAATACTGTGCTCTGCCAGACACAGGATAGTCTGTTGTGTAAATTTTGTCTTTAGCTATTAAAATGAAATACCCACAGCAGTGTAGTGTGTTTCCTGCTTTTAACCCCTAACTAATAAAAGCTGTAAGTCACCCATTGTTAGTAGTTCCTGAACATTCATACGTATGTAGTTACATTGAGAAATCTTCCAGTCAGTCAAAAGTTCTTATGCCAGAGCATAAATAAAATATTTATGCAAGTGAATATTTTTCAGTGTTTCCCAGCTATCCTTGATTTAATAGGATTGTGTACTGGGAGCAGGGTGATGGATTTGAGGATTTTTCCTAATGACACTGAAGGTATATTTTTAACAATTTATCAGTGTGTTTGGCTTGAAAATTTGTTTATCATGTTGTAGGTCAGTAGAAATTAGTCTGTTCTTGAAAGGATGGACTTGTGAAAAAGTAGTTTTCAATACTGTATGCAACTCAGGTCTTCATAATGATTTGCCACCTATTTTGGGAAATTAGTACTTTTAAATGGTGGATGGCTTTTGACTTCCAACATATGAAGAAAGATGCCCTTGTAAAATTGACTCTCTCTGACTTTCATGTGCTACTTTTATTTCAGCTTAGCAGTCCTGAGAGCAGCTTGACACCACCACTATCCACTAACTTGCATCTGGAAAGTGAATTAGAAGCATTAGGAAGTCTTGAAAATCATGTAAAAACCGAACCAGCAGATTTAAGTGAAAGTTGCAAACAGTCTGGACATAGCCTTGTAAATGGAAAATCCCCAGTGCGGAGTCTAATGCACCGATCAGCTAGAATTGGAGGAGAAGGCAATAACAAAGATGATGATCCAAATGAAGACTGGTGTGCTGTATGCCAAAATGGAGGGGATCTATTATGTTGTGAAAAGTGCCCAAAGGTGTTTCACCTGACTTGTCATGTACCAACACTCCTCAGCTTTCCAAGGTACCAGAAACAGTGTAATGGTTCCTGAGAACAGCTCTGTGGTCTCATTCATATGGTAGATTTCAACACAGTACCAAAACTGGTGTTTCATCCTCAACATCAACTAGTTCTGGATGATTTCTTGTCAGTAAAAAAAATGTGATATTTCAAAGGCCTGCCTGAATTGCTTTGCGTGTAACTGGTCAATGTTTATCTGATAAACATACGGTCTCTCAAAGTGTGATTCTGTTAGGTAAAAGTTCATTTTAAAGTCATGGTGAGAAAGATGTTGTAAAGTATTAGAACGTACTTGGGAGAGGAATATGAGGGCAGGAAAAATGGCCGTGACTGGCAGAATGATCTTGAGCATTAAGGGTTATTCCTTATCTTTGGATATCCAAGTCTTTACTACAGTACAATGTGAATCTGTAAGAGCCAGTGAAAAAACCTTTGTAGTCATCACTGATGAGACTTTGTCCCTGGATACCTGGAATAATTGTGTTTATTTCTGTTTAGTGGAGAGTGGATATGTACATTCTGCAGAGATCTGAGCAAACCAGAAGTAGAATATGATTGTGACAATTCACAACACAGCAAGAAAGGGAAAACAGCACAAGGCCTGAGTCCTGTGGACCAAAGGGTATGTCTCAAATCTGTAGGAATCTGTTTCCTAGAAAAAAGTGTTTTCTCACATTAGCTATCCCCCACTCTTTATTGAAGATGTTTTTGCTGTGGCTGCAGCAAATTAAATATAGTTGTGGCTTTTGCAATAAAACCTGAAATGAGTAATGAGGTTTTTCTTGCTGTGACCACATAGCCAGGTGTTGGTGACTATGTGGGAGTGCTCCATTACATTGGGACTGTAATCATCTAGTAGCTAAAACTTGCATGTGAACACATATTCTGTATTTAAATGCATCCTTTAACATGCATTAATCTCTTCAGTGTTCTTAATTAGAAGTTCTTTGCATTTAACATTGATATAACCTTCATAAAATAGTTATGTAAGTTTGGTGTGTTAAGTTCATGCTGTGAGAGGTGCTAGAAGTATTTAGGTGCATTCTTGTGGAAGGTGTAATGGCCTTGACAGTCAGACTTATTTTTTAGCTTTATCAATCAGCTTGTGCATAAAGTGTTAGAGTATTATGAAATCAAAGTCCTCCAGAGGAATCACAAGCAAAGGAAAGAAAAATATTTCAACAGGGAATTCATAGAAACACTCTGGCTTTCATTTCAAATTGTTTGATTTTGTCTTGCGGGGAAAAGAATAAAAGTCTGCAACTCAGTCCTTTCCTGTTACATGCAGTTATGGTTGGACAAAAGCGGTTGTAGTTTGTCTTTTTTTTTTTTTTTTTTTTTTTTTTTTTTTGCTCTTTCTTCCCCCTTCCCTTTTTAAAAAAAAAAAGTCTAATATGGAAAAATAATACTTGTGCCAATTTACCTTAATATTTTGGGTGGTAAATGGCAGCAGTTCACCAACCACTTCATGAGCAGCTGGGGAAGGGAACCACTGAAACAGCTGNTTGACTGTCTATTAGCATGCCTCTTCATGTTTGACTTTAGCCCTAGGCTTTTGTTTAGGAAGAAGAAAGCAAAAAGGGAGAGTATTCCTGCTATGTGAACAGTAAGGTGGTGGTCTACCCTTTCAGCAATGCCCTCCTAAGAACTTTACATTTTATAACTAAGCTTGTAGGGATTGCATTTAAATTTTCTAGTACTAAGCTGTTAAAGTACAAACCTATTTAAAATAGGGAGATATGAACTTCTGGGCTGAGGATAAATTAAGGATATTAATGTGAAGCTGTTTATTTCTTTGTAAGAAATGTGAACGTCTCCTGCTTTACCTGTATTGTCATGAGCTGAGCATTGAATTTCAAGAGCCAGTCCCAGCCTCGGTGAGTATCCTGAAAAATAGTTTGTGATTTATTTTTGGCATATCATCTCTAAAAGTCTAGAGGAAGGAACTGACTACTTCTACTTGAAGCATGTCCCTCTCGATCAATCTAAAAGTTCTGGTGGTCATCCAGTATTTCATGATTCTGAGAGAGACAGAAGCTGATTCTGTAGCTTTTCCATGCAGAGGCTCTACTCCCAGTCTCAAACCCAGATATTTAAAAATACTTTCAATTAGCAGTTGTTGAGTTGGAAGAGGATTTTTCAGGATACCCATGAAATTCAAAATGCTTTAGGAGAGCTTTTTTTTTTTTTGACAATCTTTTAAATGAACAAAGGAAAGAAACTCTTTGACTCTTCTGTTTTCAGCAGTAAAAGAAGTAACTATAATGAGGAGCATTGCTGTGCTATGATAGGCACTGAAGGTTAGAAAGAACTTCTTAAACAGTTTGAGAAAAGGGAATTGTTATCACTTGCTGAACATGCATACAGTGCATGATGAGATTAGCTGATATTTTGATAAGTGAAGAAATTCAACTGCTTCTGTCGACTGTGTAGTCATTGTAGTGATAAATCACTGGTTTGTTTTTTTTTTTTTACAGATACCAAACTACTATAAAATTATAAAGAAACCAATGGATTTATCTACAGTGAAAAAGAAACTGCAAAAGAAGCATTCCCAACACTACCAGACTCCTGAGGATTTTGTGGCAGATGTCCGGTTGATCTTCAAGAACTGTGAAAGGTTTAATGAAGTATGTTAACTTCCGATCTGTATACATTTTTTTAGACTAAGATTTATTTCGACATGGTTGTGCAGTTTCTCTAGTTAAAGGCTCTGCTTCCAGTCGTAACTTCTGCTTATGGGGCAGATGCTGAATCAGACACTTAAAAACCAAACAGAACAAAACAAATGCAGTTACAGAACTACTTCTCAGTTTTAGCTAAATGGGGAGATCAGGCTTTAACAGAGGGAACCTTTTAAGTGCGTTCACTGGTATGGATGTATGACTGAAGGGGCAGTGTGACCTTGATACTGTACATCGAATAGATTGTAGAAGTGCTTAGGAAGTGTGGTAATAAAGACAATCAAGCAGTCCTTAAAACTGTCTCAAGTTATACCGATAATTGTTCTTATGCTCATGAAACATGGTAGACCTCTATTGAGGAAATCTCCTCTACTGAGGAAAAGTGCCTTTCTGAAGAATATTCTACTGGTTCTAGTACCTCATGCAGGCTGAATCCAGAAAAGCATTGCATTCGTTATGGCTAGTATTAAGCTTAGTGCTTTAGCTCATGGGTAGTTGGGCTCTCACAAAAATCAGTTTTCAGTAGATAATTGATGAATGTGGAAAGTTGACTTATTTTGCAATGAACCTATCTGATAATGAAATATTTGCACCTTACGTGTGAAACATGACTTGGGGAGATGAATTACCTAAGTGTTATTACTAGGTGGAGAAATGGAAAAAATATTCAGAATATCAAAAAAAAATTGTGGTATTGTGCTGAAACAGAGAGGAGCTGAGATAAGAGGGTATCCTCACTTCTGAGATGCCTTAAAGCAAGGATGACAAAAAGCCCTGGGGAGAAGGCATCACAAGGAATGGCTTTCTTCTGACCTTAGAAATGCATAAAACAGCCAGTATTTTTCTGTAAAATGTAATCTGAGTTTTGCAGTGTTTGGGCTGCATTTCTGGCTCTGAAGAAGTAAATTGAAGGAAGTACACAAACCTACAATTAAAATCTCAACTGTTTCACAAGTACACTAGTAAAAATCAAGGTTAATGATGTAATGCTGTAAATGCACACAAGCATTTGGGACTTTGACACCCCCAACTCCCTTATGTTTCTGTATTAGGTGGAGGTTAATGAGCACTGTGGAAGAAGTTGCAATTATGTGAACTTCTCAATCAAGGGAATTAATGAAGCATCTACTGTAGAGGAAAACATGCTGCAGCTCTTAGGGACAAGACTAAAACAAGGGAGCAAGGACTGATGGATATGGGTGGTTTTTGGGTTGTGGGTTGTTTTTTGGGTTTTTTGGGGTGTTTTTGTGGGTTTTTTTTGTTTTGCTTTGTTTTTTTTAAAAAAGGTGTTTCAGACTTGTCTCGCTGTTTGAAATGCTGGCTCATGGCAAAAGATGAGTCACCCTGACTTCTCATGATACCATCATGCCTAGTGCCTCTAAGCCATATGCTTTTAAAAAATAGAAATTAAAGTGGGGTAAGACCCCCAAGAAAGTACTCGCATGGAGCACTTATCTCTAAAGTGAGACTTTTCCACAATAATGTCCAGGCAACTAAAATTTATAATAAAGCAGTCATGAGTAGAGCACAGTTTTGAAAATGACTGGGAAAAAGTTGTGTGTTTTGTTGAAGGTTTATTTACCTCATGTCACCCTCCTAAGACTGTTTTAAACCTGCTTCCGCTAAGTTTGAGAGCTAAAGAGGTGTAGTCCATAACAAACTGTTTTGTTGTTATGGCTGACTTTAGTCATCCAATCCTATGCAATCTCATAACTTTAGAAAGGATTATAATTTCATTTTTTTTTGACTCTGGTGTCCTTTTTAGATGATGAAAGTTGTTCAAGTTTATGCAGAAACACAAGAGATTAATTTGAAGGTAAGCGTTTCAGACCATGCACACTTGGTGAAGGGATGTGCATTTCCAACAGGTGAATATTCCTGTCTTCTTTTATTTACAGGCTGATTCAGAAGTAGCACAGGCAGGGAAGGCAGTTGCATTATACTTTGAAGATAAACTTACAGAGATCTACCCAGACAGGACCTTCCAGCCGTTGCCTGAATTTGAGCAGGAAGAGGATGATGGTGAAATAACTGAGGACTCCGATGAAGATTTTATACAACCACGTAGAAAACGCCTAAAATCAGATGAGAGACCAGTGCATATAAAGTAATCTAATGATATGGACCTAAAATTTATTGTAAAAACTGTTATTTAAGTGTTCCTGGAATATTATCATGCCTACAGTGGCCATCTTGAAGAAGCTGATAGCTTTTTAAACAGTATTAGGTTACAAAAAACACTTGTACAGAAAAGCATTCTCATCAGAAGGGGAAAAAAAATTGTATTGTAAATTTTTGGGTTGCCCCCCCCCGCCCCGATTATTTGCTATATTCTTTCTTTTCCTGATGGAGGGGACACACTTATCGTGGTCTCACAGATAGAGGTGGATGAATGCTGAAGAGAAGCGGATTTGATAAGAGATGTTCCATGTACAGATAAGACTGCTTAGTAAAATGTTCTGCAGGACTGGACCAATTCAGTTACTGTATCTTGCATTCAAGCTGACTGCAGTGTAAACTGTAAGCAATGTTCCTGAAATCCCCTCTTTGTGTGAACTTATGTGCGTGTTGGTCATTGCTTTTATCATCTCATTTAATCAGTATTGTGAATAACTGATCTTCTGTGTTGATCCAATTATCTAAATTTGACTTTCTTTACTACATTTTATGTATAGCAAAAGGAAAAAAAAAATCATTAAACTGTTCTGAATTGGCAAGTGCAGGAGTGTGAGTTCTTGATAGATGAAAGACTAAACTGATGGCAACAATTTCTTTTCAGTAGGGCTAGGTATATTTATTACGAATCCTGTACACAGAACATTTTAATGGTGTTCATGGCAGAAGTCTTAGCATTGTGTCATCTGTCCCTGATCCCCCTAATGAGGCAGAATGTTATCTCCAGTATTCATTGTCTAATTTTCTGTACTTAAAATATAGACTGAAGAGGTAATAACTGGTTGGGGTGTTTTTCCAGTCTTCCTAAATATCAGTTTCTAATAGACCACTTGGCAAACAATAACCTATTAACTACCAAATGTGTAAAATTTCCTGTATTCACTTTGTCTTATTTGTAAATAGGGAATTGAGATTTCTTGCAGATCAGCAACATTTGCTGAACTGTTTTTAAGCTAATATGTATTCTTATTAATTGTTCCTATCAAGAAAAGATTTGTAATATATGCTATTTCTAACATTGCATTCATTTTGAGGTTCTGTCTTATTTTTATTAGAGTACTACTCAGAACTTTCTTCAGAAGCAGCTTATGAGCGAAATGTCTAGAAAGATTGGAATAAATCTGTTGAGGTTGGGTTACTTGTCCATCCATTGAACAAAGCACTTGCACAGACCAGGATTTGGCTTTGAGTGGTTTCTGGTCAAATATTGAAAACAGAACAATTTCCCTATTTCCCTAAACCCTGTGGCAGGCATCTCTGCAGTGCCTTCCCATTGCACACTGCCTTCATTCCAGCATTTCTGGTTAGAAATGAAGTCATCACAAAGGAATTATAGTTTGAACAGTTGTTTCCTATACTGACAGAAATCAATACTAGGAATAATAAATGTAATTTCTGGCCTGCATATAGATCTTGTTAAAGTAAGATGAAGAAATAATGTAATAATTGCATGAGGTCAGATTGACAGATTATAAATTTGCCATAAGATTTTGTGTGAGTACAGCAATTCACTGGGGTTTTGGTATACTCGGCGTGAGCAATTCCTGTGACATTGTATAGACTTTACCATAATGGTAAAGATAAATATTTTAGCACAATGTATCAAATTGAGATATGGTCTCAGCAATTTTTATGCAAATCACTTAAGATTTGATTTCTTTTTATAAGAACAAAGTATATGTACATTGTGACTATACCTCTTAAAATAAATAAGGGGACTGAAGGTATTTGTAACTTCAAGCTCACTTCTTTAGATTACGCAAATGTTACATTTAAAACTCAAACTGGGTTTTTTTTTCATTTCTCAGATATTAACATAGTGCCAGTATAAATTTATTTTTACCAGTTTGTATGTGAAAGGAAAAGTAATTCTACTTAAGCATATTAAATTGACAAATAACAAAAACTTTGCCCATAGAAAGGATGATATGTGTGAATAGGACACTAATAGTAACAAGGGATCATTTAATGGCTCTGTGTATTGCCTATTTATGCATTTTTAGTTTCTCAGCTTCATTTTGCAAAGGAATATTATTAAAATTATCATGAAAATAAGATTTTGTGAATTCTCTTCAATTGGGGTTACTATTTTTATGGCGCTTAAGCACTCTAGGTTCTGTACCTTCAGGCCTCAACCTTTTAACTGTTCACTTTGTAAGGCACCAGTCATGGATTCAAGTACTGCAGATACCCACTGCCTGAACTGGAGCATAGGACAAGCATGATGGCATCCTAGACTGGGTCTGAGTGGGGGAAGGGTCACGCCACAGGGCTGCGGTTCAGGGGTAGCACATGCTCCCTGGCTGCTGCAGGAACAGTACCAGCTGTTTTCCACCCAGACCCCAGAGCAGATGTCTAAATGTTTTGAGGTAGCCTCTCTGATCGGTTCACTCCCTATGACAAGGTAGAAAAATTGCCAAACTTTGTAGGCTAGCGACTTAGCCTGTATTCTGCTAGTTCACCTGCAAACCACAAGTGATGCTAAGCTTTGACCTTGATGAGAGTTCAAGCTCTACTCTTGCACATAACCCACTGAACTTTGAGAATTGGTCCTTCCATTCAGCTCATCAGTGCTCAGTAGTATTATGTGGAATTTTGACTTGTGTGCAAGAAATCTTACATGGTTCTTTTTTTATATAAAGGAAACAAAACAACATTCTCCCCCCGCCCCCCCTCCCCCTTTCATTTTGAAACTCCCAATACAACAATTCAAGGATTGTTTTGAAATTAGCTAGGTTCTATTAAAAAAATATTTTAAAGGATAGATAAGCTCTGCTAATATATTTCCTGATCCTATAGTCTTTAAATGTTCATCATAGAATGGTAAGGGTTTGCTTAGTCAAAACAACTTTTTGGTGGCATGCTCTATGTAACTTGTTCAAGAGCAAATTAATGGGGTTTGTATTAATAGGCCACTGTGTTACTCTGAGCATTGTCTCTATGCCAGGTGATGTGTGTGCAATATGTGCAAGTGACAGTGTGTTTTACCCCGGGAATTAGAGCATAGCTTACATCAATAAAACTCGTAGCAGATAAAAGATGTGGTGGGTGCAGTCTGCGTGCCAGCTCTTTTGTCTGCATGATGGCAGTGTTCCAACAAGATAGCAAGAGGATAGGCTGGCACTTGATGTAACTATATGCTCTCATTTAAGACACTTGTAAAAAAGACCATTCGTCTCTCAATTTTTGTTGTAAATGACCCTGAAGTTTAAGTTAATCCAAAGAAGTAAAAGGCAACTTGCTTTTGAAATAAGAGTGAAAAGTGTACAGTATGCTACTTGTGGACTTCTCAATTACCTCAGCAGGTATCCTGCCATATAATTACTAGTGATTAGTGATAATTTAACCAGCTGAATAAGTTCATGTCTTTTATTTAACTGTGCCCTGGAATTAAGTGGCCTATAGCAAAATAAGGCAGAGTTACTATCCAAAAAAAGGATGTTCCCCAAACTTTTGAAAATAGAAATACTCTGCTAAATGTAGAGAGGTTGTGACATTTGACTGTGTCAGCACACTTAATGCTGGATCATTGAAATGTTTTATAAACATTTCTGCAAGCCACTGGAACAGAAGTCCTTAAAATTAGCCCAGATTTATGATTCTGTTGTATAACCTAGTTTATTGGCTGACCTCTAAAAGTTTAGGTAATGGCAACAGTATTTTAAAGCGATGTGGAAGTTGGCTTTTTCTTGTTTTTCTTACTCTCTTCCTTGGAAAAAGCAATAAAACTGCTTTGTCTGTTGCCTATTAGCATGACAGGAATCCTTTCCTTTGGATAGTGATTTTATAGGAAAGTTTGTATGCATATCACCAAGTCTAGCTTTTAAAAACAAAGTGTGCAGGAGTTATTGACAATATAGTGTGGCATTTTATTTTAAAAATTGGGGAAATTTACATATTTTTTTAAAAAGTAGGTGTTTGAGTAAATAATGGAGGTACTTTTTTAAAAAAAATTTATATGCCACAGTTTACATAGACATATTTCAGATTGAACATATGCATTGTATCTTCAGATATGGTGATTTCTTTTATTTTCTCAAAGTGCGTGTACAGTAACTCTTCCATCTAGTTCCTGTGTTTGCTTATGGGGATCCTACTTTATATGCTTTCTAATGTATTTGAATTGAATTAGTTTTCAAAAGTTGCAGTTAATTTGGGTATCTTTATTATAAGTGAACTACTAAATGTATGATGCAGTTTTGGCCTTTTCTATTGGGTGATCTTACAGCTCAAGGCTGCTTTCTTTAGAATTTATTGAATTTCTACAAGGAGAGGTACTAAAATATTTTATGTTTGACTTGTTGCAGCATTCACTCTGGAGTGAGCTACATTTTTAAAAAAAAAAAGAAGTGCATGTCTGCTAATGGCCTGCAAGTGGGGGTATTTCTTAGGTTCAGAACACCGTGAAACATGTATATAAGCCTATAAAGACTTGTGCAGTTGAAAGCCTGTTTTACATGTAAATGTACTCATGGAAGGGTTAAATTCATGGCATTCTTTAATTATTTCTTGCTTCCAGTAATTGAACTGGTTCTTTTTTGCACATAGTAGACTTCGCTCATCTTTTAGTATGACTCTTCAAAAAAGTGCTGTTTCTGTGGTAATGTATTATCTGAATAATTATATTTAACTTTTTTTAAATAAGGTTACCGTTTCTAATTGTTCTGCTCCTGTGTTTTTTGCTGGTGTGTAACAAAAAAAAAGTTTTTCTTTACCTGGTTATTTAATACCTTAGCTGCCTGTAAATATTTCTTGTTAAGTGCTCTGGAACGTGCTGTAGAAGTTGTATTAGATCAGTTTAAAGCATTGTTTGAAAACCATTTTGTTTTGGTTATTTCTATTAAATTAGAAAAATGACTCTTTCAATTTGAGTTTCTTTTTTGCACATCTGCATTAGGTCATTAGATACTAGTTCATGTCTGGCAGAAGACTTTTCTGATACTTGCAGTGTGGAAGTGCCTCGATGAAATTTTAACTGCAGCAGTTGAAGTGTGACCACCTGAGGCTGCATCATCTGCAGCAATCAGTAGTTCCAAGACAGAAAATACTGAAGTGTAAACTCGATTCAAAGATTCGGTTGGAAATGCTGTGATTTCACCACTCTGCGCTTTTCCAAAAAATGATTTGTCACATTATCTACACCTAGTACATGAAATACAAGTATTCTAAGGTTTTCTCCAGGGTTTTTTTGTGCTGCTGTCATCCTGAAGTTTGGTGCAGCTTTGGAGGAGACAGTTCTGAGGTGTGCAGCTTGCACGTGTACAGTTCCTGGAGCTGGGATGCTTTCCAAAGGCCTGACAGACCTGACAACAGTCTGGAGGGGGATGGCTCTGAGGCATTGTTCCCTGCGCCCCTCCTGCCGCCAGTAAGCACTGGAAAAACGAAAAGGGAGCTGAACTTGATTGCTCTGTAGCTTGTTAACATTACACCCGTAGCTGTATGATGCTCCTGATCTGCTATCTGTCTGTTATACTCTGCTCTGCATGGTGGTTAGTGTATTTTACCTGTTGGAAATGAGTCTGTAGTGAATGCACAGCTAGGGTCAGTGAGTTCCTTTACTTAATAAATGTGTATTTTGGTATATCAGGGACCAGATCCGTGCACTAACATGATGTATGGCCCTGCGCTTGGGCGCAAGGTGTGATTCAAAATACAGGGGAGCAATGCTAGTGGAAGCAATCTGGTCGGCTGGCCAGTCCACCTCTCATGAGTTTGATAGTACTGTGATCTAGTGTGCTGGTTTTGGCTGGGATAGAGTTAATTTTCTTCATAGTAGCTTGCATGGCGCTATGTTTTGGATTTGTGATGAAAATAATATTGATAACACACCAATGCTTTAGTTACTGCTGAGCAGTGCTTACGCAGAGTCAAGGCCTTTTCTGCTTCTCGCCCCACCCCACCGGCGAGTGGGCTGGGAGTGCACAAGAAGCTGGGAGGGGACATGGCTGGGACAGCTGACCCCAGCTGACCAAAGGGACATCCCAGACCATATGATGTCATGCTCAGCAATAAAAATTGGGGGAAGAAGGAAGGGGTGATGTTCAGAGTGATGGTGTTTGTCTTCCCAAGTAACTGTTACGGGTGATGGAGCCCTGCTTTCCTGGAGATGGCTGAACACCTGCCTGCCGGTGGGAAGGAGTGAATGAATTCCTCATTTTGCTTTGCTTGCGTATGTGGCTTTTGCTTTACCTGTTACACTGTCTTTATCTCAACCCACGTGTTTTCTCACTTCTACTCTTCCGATTGTCTCCCCCATCCCACTGCGGAAGAGTGACTGAGCGGTTGTGTGGGGCTGAGCTGCCAGCTGGGGTTAAACCACGACATCTGGGAAGTAAGGTTGGTAGTCTTTGTAAGGGAAGAGGAGGAGGTTGCTTCTGCGTCGTCAGCACTTTTTGCATGCAGTGATAAAGCTGTGCACGTGCAATGCTGTTGTGACGCTGTTGTGTTCATTCACCTTTTAACTGCAGTTCAGTGTATATGCCTTGAGCAGCTCCCTCCTACTGATAAATCCATTTTTTGTGCTGATGTTGCTACTGGAGCAGTCTCATGATTTACCATATCAGAACTAAAGGCAGAGTTAAGCTTACGTATCTTGGGATATGGCCCAGTTCAACTACAGCTATAAAATTTGAAATAGGAACTAGTCTGGTTTGCTTTAACAGGAGTCAGATTAAATGATGGCAGGTCCTTCCAGACATCAATATCAATTGTACTCTAGCTGACCATGCAGACCTGCAAGAAGAAAGTAAAGTGAGCACACACGTAAGCTAAAATTACCTCTGAATAATTTTTCTGCAAGCAATGAGAGAGAGGTCTAGTAACTTGGAATGCCAACCATCTTGAAGGTATGTTTGGACTTTCATAACCTTTGCAGTTGGTGAGGGCTCTGATCCAAGCATGTGGGTTGTTATGTATCAGAGAACTAACTTCAGGCTGTAGCTCATAAAGAAGTTGGATTTTTCTCTTACTGTTTGTTTATTCCTTCAGTGCTTGTGGTGGCTTAGTATCACAGAAGCTCCATAAGAGAGCTGTCTTCTAGGCAAAGGTTTAACTTCACTGAAGGGCACATTTATTCTTGCTAAAATTGAGAACACCTGCATCTACAATGAGCACTTGAATGCACTTGCTTGCCTTTTGCAATCTGCAGCAAAGGAACAGATGGTTTGAACCTAAACCATTGCATTTCAGATGGATTTTGCTGCTAGACCAAATACTGCCTGTGTGATGTGATGCTTGCTCTGCATGTGCTTGACACAAATGGATGGCTGGATGCCCTGCTGACCCTTCTGATTCCTCTAGTGCTGGAGTTTGGTGCTCTGCTGGCAGAGGAGCAATGAAGAGTTCTCTGAGCAGATGTTTCATTTCTCTTTGCCAGGCACTGCAGCACTGCCTCGCTGTGTCCAGAGCAATCTCAGCCTTGCCAGTCCATCTGCTCCAGCTTCTGACAGCCCATCTGCTTCATCTCTTTCTGTGGCATTCGTGTTGGCTGCCTTTGTGGCTGGACTGTGGTCTGTCATTTTCAGCACCTCTGTCTGACTCCACTCAATCCCCTGGATTCCCTCAGTAAGCTTGCTTGGTTTTTTTCCCTTTGTGTCCTAGCTAAACTCCTGGCTTGCTCCAATGATGCTGAGCTGTTCACCACATCACAAAGTGCTGCGATTCAGTTGCCAATTTTTTATTCCCCTCCCCCTCAGCCCCCCACGGGTGCATATCTTCATCTCTTTCTATCCTGAAATTCTACCAGGAGTTAGAAACTATGCCGCTAGACTGTTTTACCATTTGTTGCCATGGTAGAATTCACATCTATATCTCTGTAGACAAGTATGTGATTTTGGAATTATTGCCATCTTTGAGCATTGAGATTATAAGCCTGTATCTTCAGAGCACTGGCCTTCTTTCCCCTTATTGTTAGTCCACTTCACTGTGAGATCTTTAGATCACTTCAGTGCCTGAATATGCATACAGGGGCTGACCTGCATTTCATACCATTCTTGTGTCCTTTCCTCCGTGTTAGTGGAGCAAAGCATGCAGAACTAAGCACTTAACACTGAGTAGAATTGCTCTTTGTGAAATTACCTTCCAATGCATTCCATGGGCTACCATTGCAGCTAAACGCATGGTGATCTTCACATGATTTACTACTTAGGAACTAGGATAACGTTTGCTAAATTAGCAGGGATTAAAACTGGGGATATAAATTCCTGTTCCTTTCATTAACACATCAGAGAGATGAGTGTGTTTAGCATATACCTTTAATTAGCAGATGACACAAGACTCACAAAACACAGTGCTGGTTCCCATCAGCTAAGGTTCCTCACCAAGGAACAAGCAATGGTACATTATGGTGTGCAGTGGTGTACTTGGGAGTCAATGGTGTATCTGTTGCTTCATCCTGACAGTGATGTTCTTCATCTACTGACAGCCCTTTTTGCTTCATGTGTAGCTTCAACGAAACCCATGGCATTGCTCACAGGAAGAGCTTGCTGCTGTCATGTGCAGCTCAGCCCCTGCACTCCCCTGAGGGGAACCAGATCCACCTGTACTGCCAGAGGCCAACGAGCAAAAGAGAGCACTGAGGCTTGTTTGGATGCAGTAATTTCCTTAACTAAACCTGTAGAGCAACTGGCTTGTTGAAAGTATCTTTATTTTTTTATCTCATATGTCATATCAGAGATAAATACAAAAGCCTTTCATGCTACAAGAGTTGCTCAGCAAATGTTATGTAGCTGGTGGGTGACAAGTGATCCTGTCTGTCACGGCTCTGGCAACTAGAAGTGTTTGGAAATCATGTGTTTTGAAGATTTCCACCACTGCAGGGAATATGGGGCTGGGATATGCCATTAGGGTGTGCCAAAGCTGTGAATTTGACACTGGGATCTGCATGGCCGTGTGTATCTGTTTCAGATCACTTTGCTATCGGGAAAGAGTTAGCTCTGAAAGTGGCTGAAAACCCCATTCAGTTGAAATTGTGTTTGGAGACGTGTTCAGTGCAGTTCTGCAGCTGTTACAGGGTGCAGCTACAGGGTCTGTGCCATGGATCTGAACAGTGGGTTTGCAGTTGATGGCAGGACAAGATGCAAAATGCCAAACTGAAGTCTGTTTTCCTCTTGGAGGTCATCTGTGTCTCCAGGCAATCCCAAATGTAAGTCGTTTATCTGCTCTATTGGCCCTAGCATGTTTTCAAAGGAAGGAGATGTTGCAGCAACAAGTCCTTCTGACAGCATGCTGTAGGGACCATGCTCAACGATGATTTCGGCTTTCTGAATGAAGACATTATCTGCTGATCTGAGGTTTAACCAGCTCAGTGCAACAGGGAAGGTGCATGTAATTCAGAGAACTGCAGCAACTGTGTTAGGAAGCACAGAGTGGTCTGTGAATAATCAGCCCTCTGTAGTCAGATACGCACCCTGCATGAAAGCAGAGATCACGAACTGTAAGTTATGCATCATTCTGCTAAGAATTTGTAAATTAACCATTCGTTCTTTAAAATCTCTTATACAGAATGTGTCACCAGATGGTGCTCTTAGACAGCCATCTACGTGCTGGTCTCTGAGTGAGCAAATAGTTTTGTCTTGGGAAGAAATTCTCAAACAAGGCTGGCTTTGATTTCTGCAGGTGTGAGAGGTACCTGCTGAGGACCCGTCATTTGCTGGGAGTGAGGCATGGGTGGTGTGCTGACATCTGCGTGTGTTGCCTTATACCCCAGGGTCAGGGTTCGTGTTTAAGTGGAACGTTGTAACCTGGGGAATTCAATCTCATTTGTTTCTCTCTCCGTCTTAGCCTTAACAGAGACACTGTACCGTGCCTGGATGTGCGAGCAGAGAGCTGAAGGCGATTGCTGTCACGTTGCGTGGGGAAAGTTGGAAATGACTGCACTGAGCACAGCTGGCAGCAGCAGCAATCCCCCTGTCTCCCGCCATGGGGAAACTCTGTGAACCATGCCTGCTGGGGGGCAGGTGCATAAGAACAGTCTCAGCCCACAACCTGCCTCCTCTGCCCCCTCTTCACCTCTGCAACTGCAAGGCACGCAGCGGTCAGGGAAGTTTTCAGCAAGCAGGAGCTACTACGACGGTAATCAGCTTTGTTCCCCTGTCTCTGGCAATTGCTTTGAGCACTGTTGGTGCCAACCACAAAGAACAGTGGGCTTTTCGTTTGAATCAGGCATGTAGCATAGGCTCTGGGTGCTCTCTGCACTGCTGAAACCTGTCCAGGAAGGAGATGCTCCTCAGTCATTTTTTGTTGCTAAAAGTTGTGTCTCAGGGTCCTTTTCATGAGCAGAGCAAGTAATCAAGCTAGTAACCACTGCTGTCACCATAGGCTTACCGTGTGCTCCCGAATGAAGCAAGGTCTGAGCATCACCTGTAGGCAGGAGCCCTGTCCTCTGGCCCTCCATCTGATGCTGTCTCTTGGGCTTGAGTTTCTTGATGCTGAGCAAAGAGTTGAGACTAGGTGAGATCTGAGCCTGCCATTGATCCTAGCCCTGGATTTTTGTGCCGAATCAGGCCATGCAGCGGATGCTGGATATGTTCAGCTTGCTTTGAGCTCAGGCACAGCTGTACTGGAACACTGAGTGTTAATAATGACCATGGTGTGGACTGGATTTTCACCGTTGTCATATCTTTTCCTGCTGCCCTGCATCTAATGCAAAGGAAGGGCTATAACTACCCTGAATGAGTTAAGGAACAGTATTTAATGCTGGAAAGACAGGCAGTGCCAAAGTTGGTAATACTGAGGCATTTCAGTTATTCCTTCAGCAGGCAATTGGAAGAGCTGACTGGGGCTGTAGAGGAGCTGTGTGTGGTCTGTGTCTCCTGCTGAAGCTGCAGTATGTTCCTGGTTTTATCAGCCTTGTGCAATGCTCTCCTTCCCTCTGGAAAACATGATTAATCCGAATGTGTTGTCAGCATTCAATACTCTACTTTGTTATTTGGAAGTTTTCTTTCCCTAGCTTGGTGTCCAGGGCTACAGTATGATCTTTGTTAACTCTACAATTTCTCAGTTCCCTTTTGCAGCAAGTGGTCTGATGCTGCTGGCTCATGGGGTGACTGTGGACATGTCAAACCAATTTCATCTTCTGCCCAATTATAATCAATCTAATTCTCCTCCAGATACACACAGACCCGGTATCCTTTTAGTGTCTAGCAGAACATAAATGTGTCAGGCCATCTTATTTGCTGCTGGCTGTTGAAAACTAAATTCTGTAGAAAGTAATTCAATAATGCTGTTCTTGGGCCTGGAGACTCTATCCTACTCTGTACATCCAAGGAGCCCTCACTCTTTCTTGCCTTTACTGTATGATGAGCACAGTGACCGGCTTCACAGAGAAGGCTTTCTGGATGCATGCATCTGAGACATGGTTTATGGGGGCCACATTTCTAGGTGGTGTAAGTTGACAGAGCTTCACCAAAGTCAGCAGAAGACCTATACCCTCATTTCCTTGATGAGTTACTTCTTCCTTTAAACAATGTTCATCCTTGTTTGTTGCTGAGTTCTAGTGATAATGTGCAGAGACAACTTTTGCAGTGTGACCCTAGCCAGAAGGGCTCTGGCAGGGCAGTCGTGAGGGTCTGGACAACGTCTGGGGCTGGGACCCCTGGCATCCTGGAAGCATGTGCCTCCCAGGGACAGGGTGCTGCAGGCTTTGCGTCCGTCACCCTCTGTGTGTCTGGGCTGCCCATGACAGAGGTTATCGCCTTTGACAGCACTCTGCTGTGATGAGGGCACTTCACTGGCTGAGAGCAGTGGTGGGGAGGATGTTTGACTATTATCTAAGCAAACCTACTAAGTAAACAACTTTTTGCCAGTGCTAATGGCACTGTGTCCTTGCCTCTTGTCATTTTAGCGCCTTGGGAAATAATGTTATCGGTAAGTAAATAGATTTAAAAAAACCCCCAACAACCCAGTGAGGGTTTTTTGGCTTTTGGCCCTGAGGTTTGATGCTGGCAGGAGCAGCAAGCACCCTGCAATGAGGCAGACATGATCCTTTTTCCCCACTGTCCCAGCCATTTCCCCAGGGTGAGCCCTTGAGTGCTGGTGGTGGGCTATGAACCCTCCTGCCCGATGAGAGCAGCCTATTGCTTTTCTTCTGTTGCACAGCTCTCCTCTTTCCATGGGCAGCTGGCAAGGACGCCCTTGTTCCAGACTGCAGGACCTCTTTCTGGGGGACATGAAGCTGCGGGAAAGTAGATGCAACAGAAACCAACAGCTTGCGAAAGTCCCGTATGCTGCATGGCTAACAGATGAAGCTAGTTATGTTTCTGTACGAGGATCCTCGGGAACTGAGATGATTGCCAACACATCTGTCATTTAAGATTAGCTCTTCTGTCCATTGTCACCTGTAGAAGATTATTAAGTAGTGAAGTGATTGAGGAGGGTTTTCTTTTTTCCTTTTTTACTAATAGGAGTATTGCAAATGCTGCTTTGGGCTCCCAAGGAAAGATCCTTGCGGAGGATGCTCTCAGGGTAAGCTGTACATGTAACAGAGATCTTTGGTGCAGATCTGTATGTCTCTAGCCAGAAAAATCACTTGGATTGCTGGCTGTGGGTCTGTGAAAGAGGTTTGGCATTGTTGTCCAGGATGTGCTGGGACTGCCTGTGCTGCAGGCAGGCCTGGCAGTAGGACCCCCCCACCCCACCCCGCCACGGTGTCCCTGAGGGCAGGGAAGCGCCTGGGGGAGTAGGAGAGACAAGGGGTAATGAGTCTCAGTGGCCAAAGACCTGATGTTAGGCTCAGTTCAGTTGGGCTGCATACCGCAGAGCACGGCAGGTGGGGAGCTGTCAGTCCCTGCAGGGTGATGCGATGCGGGGCGGCAATGCTCCGGGAGTGGGGGCTGCGCCCGTCTGGAAAGCACTGTTTGAGAGTGGACCACTCGTGTCCTTTAGGGTGTTGGATGGGAAGCATCGGCACACGGGAAGCAGATCCTGTAGTTCCCTGGAGGCTGATGGAGCTGGTTAATCAAAGAGCTCTCAGGTTTCTTTTCACGTGTTGATTTTCTCCTGAAATAAAAACTACAGCATTTTCTCTCGGAGGCACAATTGTGCACCATTGTTTTTGTTTTCTCTGTTATAGAAATACTGCTATTTTTATTACTTGTATTTCCACTGGGAGGGATAAAAATAACTAGAATATGGCAAATACTCTGTAAGCACACTGGGGGGAAAAAAACCAGCTTATAACTCCTTATTTTCCATTACAGATATCAGCTTAGCTTGTTTCTTCCAGAAGGTTGAGATTAAGTATATTCTGCTTTGCTTTTCTGCTTCCATGAAGACAATTGTGGTTTAAAGCCTGTGCTAATTCCAAGGAGGGTGGGGCTTGCAACCTCCTGCGCTCTCTGCCAGGTGTTATTGCCTATAGTGCAGGAGAAAGGTGGTTGCAGATGAATATGTTCAGCCTCTTACTGTGGTGTACAGACACATGGGATTTTTCCAGATTCTTTTATCCAACTCTCTCAGTGTCTAGCTATCTTCTTTCCTGATAGAAATTGTGCTGAGATAAAGCCATATGCGGTGTGGTCCAGGGCTGTTTAAATCTAAAGACTACCCACCTCATGGCTGCTAGAGCTGTCTGCATACATGCACTTGAAAGTGTCACATGAACTGGCAGTGAAAATCGCTGACCGAACCCTCATTCTGCTCTGGAAACACTTAATGCCACTAGGGAAGACCTGGAGACTACTGCAATTACGCTTAAAAGGGCCTCCTTCTGCTTTCCTGAATTACAGTGGCTGAGGAGTGTATGAGAGCAAAGGCTTCTCGGGAATCTTCAGCACTTTATTACCGAAGACAAATTTTAATCTGTCTTCTGGGTTCTGACACTAGCATTTTATTGGCCTTCGAGGAAAGTGCAGTCTTTTTAAAACAAATTATGCAGTGATACTGATAATAGTGTCCGTGGCACAGAGGGTTGAAATGAGACCCTAAAAGCAGCAGTTTTTCAGCTGTTCTCAGAAAAAGGATGTGTTAACATCTTTGTTAACGCTTATGCAAAGGCCAGCTTAATCCTTCTAATAGCTGCGTACCAGACCATGGCCACATTTTAGGTTTTCGCAGAATTGCAGAAACATGCTTTTGACCTGGGGGGAGATAGTGATTAACTTTATAAATCAGGTTGAGGAACTGAAATGGGTATAATCCCAGCCTAACACTCATTCCTGTGAGGTGTTCGGGTAACTGGATTTGCTGCCACAATCTTCCTGAATTTTAGGTCCTAAATATCCCTAGCTTGTCAAACTGACAAAGGGCTGACAGGCCTTTGTGGCAGTGTGTGTCACTGGGACCATGCGCACAAGGTTTGTGCCTCGCACAGCCGCCTTGGCTTGGATGCAACCAAGATGTCAAGTCCTCGGGCAGGTACCCCAGCGTGGGCCCTGGGCTCTCACTTCATTAATTTTATTGAGATTGTGCCTTGTGTTAAATGCAGATACTTGGAGAATGGAAGGTCAGAGTTCCCCAAGCTATTTAGCTAATGGCTTTTGGGCATGGCTGATAGCTGCAATACTCACAACCACATCTATCTCATACAATCTCATCTGATGCCTCTCAGCCATCTGATGCTGCTGGAGCAGAAACGGCTTTTTAGAGCTTCCAGCCCTGCCAAATCATGCTGTGACTCTTCACCTTGAGGATATGGAAAGACTCCAGGTCAATAAAATATATTTCAGACGTCCCATCACCAGAAAACAATTTTTGATTATAGTCTTGCCCCTAGAAAGCTTCTTGCCTGGATGCATTCCGCTTCAAAGAAGTCTGTCTTTGGTGTCCATTTTTTTGAGCAATAAGCTGCAATACCTCTTGGAATCAGTGCTTTTCAGGACACCAAGCCACATTTTCTTGCCATTAGACCAATGAAGCTAGCACTACACAGCAATACCTCGCTGACACTTTAGGACAGGAGCTTGCAGCAGGTGCTGCTTACCCCTTGCTGCAGTGGCCTTTTTGCTATGCAGGTTCATCATGTGCTGTGCTGAGGAAGTGAATGAATTTTATCTTTAAACTTCACCTCTCAGAGTTTGCTTGCAGTGCAGTTTGGGGGCTGTCACTTTAGGCTACAAATTCAGGATTATTTTTCCTTCCTTCTTCCTTGTGTTGCCAGGATATTCAGGGAGAGGTGTGTCTAGAATTGAATAACTGCTCCCAAGAAAGCTCATATGGGGAATGAGCAGCCACTGTGCAGCCAGGAGAGACCAGCTACACACAAGTGGGGAACCAGCATTTCCTTTATGCTTCTAGTATTGCTTTGTGCAATAAATGGAGGCTTGGCAAGTTTTATTGCTAAGCAGCATGAGGGAGCAGGGTCCTGGAGACCTTTGCGTTGGTGGATGTTTCTGCTGGAGATGAACAGAGGAACGAGCTGTGCTTTTTGTGGAAAAAAAAGTGTAAATCATTGCTCTTTGGGGAAAACACGGCTCTGCCTAACTACCCTCTCCACCATGGGAGGTGCTGCTTTTTTTGCTGCGCTGTTACGAGCAGAAGTGCAAAGCTCTGGCTGCTCCACATGCTCCAGGGGACAGAGGCAGGAGACTGCTGCTGTCTGGCAGCTCCGTACCACACACGGTCCAGTACAGATTTAATACTTAGTGCAGAGCTTGTTAAAATATTTTTTTCTAAAGTTAGTTTGAGTAAAATTCTTGCTACTAGTACTGGATTTAAACTAATTCTTAAAGCTCTGTCTCCATTATGACAAGCAGGGTCATCTCCTCCTCTCTGTGCACACAGAGATTAGGTGAGGATGTTTGTTTTGCTCGTTGCTTGCACACTGTCAACCACCACAGAAGATCTGCATGTCAAAGTGGTGCGTGAAGGCGCACAGCAATGCACGTTACATTTATACACAGATGGCACATTGACATTGCCAAAGGATCCAGGTCAGCATCATTTTTCCTGGCAAGAAGATCTGAATCATTTTTGAGCTGTTTCCAATTATCATATTAACAGGGAGAGTAAACAATATCATACTATTAGTTAGAACTGGCATAAATAAGTGCTGCTCCCTCTCCAGACTTGATTATTATTAAAAAAAAAAAAAAAATCAGCTTCAAATAGATCCTAATCCAAATTAAATGAGTAGCACATTCTATCTCAGCTGGACAAATATATTTGTGATTCCACCTTAGCAGCATACATTCCACATGGTGTGACCAGGTATGTTGAATAGAAAAAAAATTTGTACATACAGTTAGCCATGTTTGGACTCCAGACATCAATAGCCTACGATCAGATACGTATTGAAATTACTCTCATTAATCAAACTGCAGTGTGCTACAAAATTTCTTAGTTCCTCAAATGTTTGTGGTAATATTGTCTTTGGTGCTTGTCTTCTGCTTTACTGAAGGGAAATATTATCATCCTTTCTCAATCTGGTCACTCTCAGATTACTATGAATTTTACCACTTTCGCTCTTGGTTACTGAAGAGTATGTGCAGCCCAATAACTGATGCAAACTATAGCCAGTATTTTCATTCATTTTGTGGTCTTGCCTGAAGTGATTATTTCAAAGGTAACGCAAGAGCTGCATTGTTGTGTATAATGCATTTCTCTGCATAATTCGGGTCTGTTGAGCCATTTTTCCCTAACATTTATTCAACTCTAAGCCCTTCTGGACTAGCTACTGATGCAGCCTTTTCTATTTGACTGTTAGCTCTGCCTCTCTCAATGTAACATCAGGCCACTGGACGAGGATATGATAAATGCTACCATGTGAGAGGAAGGCATGCCATGCTTTCCTAAATGCCATGTGAATGCAGCTGCAGGGAAAAGCTCGCCAGACACGGGAAGTCTGAAATGCCAGGGTGGATGCGGGCAAGACAAAGCTGCTGAACCCCTTCAGCTCTGCCCAGGTCCCTGGGAGCATGGAGGGGGCACATGCCTCTGCTGTTCATACTGGAAGGTGGAAACATGACTTAGGGGAGCAATTTGGCCTCCAAGTACACATTCAGCCTGAGGCATGCTGCAAAAAGGGATGCTCTGCAGCAGTCTAGGAGCCATGCTTGTGCATCTGTTCTGTGCTCATGCCCCTCTGCCCTTTGACTCCAGGGTTGCAGCATGGCCGGCGAGGGGGGCACCAGCAACACAGGCTGGAGGGCAGTGGAAGCTGCAGTGCCTGGGCAGAGGGGTCTGGCTCCTTCAGAGCTTTCCCTGTGTGGCTCCATGTGGCAAAGTGGGAGCTTCCCAGCGGGAGATGAGAGGCAAAATCTTGTATCTCATTAGCCATATGTATGTGTATATGGGAGATAAGAAGTAGGCGCAAGAGTTCTTGCTTGGGAAAAGCAGTGTTTGGATTTTCAGACGTGACAGCTGCTATCTGGCTGTTTTCCAGCCTTCTATGTTGGAAAATAAGCAGTGCATATGACATAAATTCAAGGTACAAAAAAAGTCTGGTTTTGTGTTCTGAAGAAATGTTTGTTGAGAGTATGGATGCTAATACTAGGGTCTCCTTCTATTGTTAAATGAAGGTGAATAATTGACCCAAGGTGACTTTAGATTTAAAAGTAAAAAGTTCTTGGTATTACCTTTGAAATAAAATTAGCTTTTTTCCAAATAATTGAATTTTATTATTGATTTCTGTGTTACAAGCTCTCAATTGGACATTAACCTTTTTCTAAGGGTTTGGTTGGGGTTTTTTTTGTCTGTTGAAATCTCTTTAAGGTAAATTCAAATTTCAAATGCAATACTTGACTGATGTATACCAAGAATTCCTCTCTTGGTGCCAGTTTTGGTGGCTCAGGCAAAAACTGTTGCTATGCTGGGGAGATGTGGTGATGGTATCATTAGCCAGGGGCTCACTTGCATCCCCTTGGGTCTCACTGTACTTTGGTTTTGGGAGCCTGGGCCACAGGTTCCCTGGAGGAGGTGATGAAAGGAGGGGCAGAGAAGAGGTGCTGTTCCCTCACCAGCTCCTGGTCAGCTCCTTTCTTGCCTGGCCGTGAGCACCCACCGCTGCAGTAATACCGGCAGGCATGGGCTGATTGCCAATAGCTCTTATGAAGCATCATCTAGGATGCCTGTGCATGTGCCAAGGCTGGCCACGTGTATAACTTATGGGTTTCAGTGATGCAGGGGGCAAAACTGCTCCATTTAGAAAAACCTTGGGAGGCTGTGAAGCGTGTTGATATACCTAATTCCTTGCTTCTCACTGTCATTAGCTCATATTTTGAAGCTGGCTCCCAAGCCTGGGACTCTTTGTTGCTTGTGAACTGTAGGTGGTCACTCAGCATAGGAGTTTATCACTAAATCCCAATGTACATGACCTCCACTGAGCTATCAGGACATGGTATGTGCAAACCATAGCTACTTGCTCCACTGCTTTGTCAAAGTAAATTGGGTGAAATCTTGGGGGGGGGCGGGGGGGATGTCACAGTGACAAATGTAAACTTGATTACTACTTGGGGATGCCTCAGCACTCTTTGCTAGAAAATGTGATCCTGGTTTGGGATGGTGCTCTGTATGCATTTCCCACACCTTTTATTAAAGTACAGATGGCTTCTAGGATATATGGTGTTTCATGGGGCTACAGAAGCTATAAGAAGGCTGGATTTGCAGTGTTCTAAAATTTAGCATGGCTTACATCCTGACTTACTTGCAGAACAGTCTTCCCCAGCACTCAGAAATCAACTGCTGATGTTTGTTTTCTGCCCTACAGTGACCTCCTGGACACCGCGTATATCTGAATTTTCCCGGAGGAGGGTAATGTTGTCCTGAAAGGTTGGGGGTTGTTTTGCTGATCTGTCTCTAATCACTTCAGCATACACTAATCTGCTTGTGGAACTGCTGCCATTAGTGGTGTTTTCAAGCAGTGGGCAGCAGACCACTAATGGAGAGAGTTCAGATGTTTGGGATCCAGTCACCCTGAGGAAGCCTCTAACAGGGAAGAAGCAGCACCAGCACAAGGTGACTGTAACTTAACCTATGTAGTCTCTTGGGGTTTTTTTTTTTTTTTTTTCTTTATGTGCTGACTGATGTGTTGTTAACTGGCCCAGGTGAGCAGCATGCTCATTACAGTAAACCAGTTAAACTTTGTCACAGTTGCTGATTAAACATCATCTCTGATCCTTCCAGCCTCCCCAAGGAGGTCTTGGAGCCCCAGCTATGGCCTTCCTTTGCATGGGCGCTTGCAACCTGCTCTCGGGACTGCAAATGCCTGCGCTGCATCGTGACTGCATCTGTAGGGTGGCCTCAGCTCGGTGTGTGTCATGTTACTCTTGCATCTTCTGAATCACAGGTGGAAAAAATATTCTGTAGGACCTTCTGCAGTGGCACTAAGTTTCTTTGCATACATGAGTGTATGTATGCAAGTTTCTCCTCCAGAGCAGGAGGCAGAAGTAAACCAAATGTTCAGCTTTGGAAAAGGTCCTGGGCTGAACTCCTGTTGAAGCAAAGCCATTGTTAACTCCTTCATACTTCAGTACACCTAAGAGGCTGTAGCAGGGTAGGGCCTAGCCCCTGGTAGATGTTGTATGGACCCAAATCAGGGAGGGAAAGACCCTTCTGTAAGGGCTGTACAGTCTAAGGAAAAATACTGTGCAATGAATAATGAAAGACGAAGGCTGGGGGTGTTAATGATGGGAATGATTGGTTCTAAAGACAGGTTTTGGGCATAATTTGAGTTTCAGGTTTCTTAAAAAGATAAATAGGTGGGTGGTTTTACTGAGTTTGTCATATAAATGTAATGCAAACTATACCTGAGCTTGAGCTCCTGGCAAATTACTGGTTTAGCTTCCAGCCTTGCAAAGTCTGGAATCTCTACTCAGTAAACACAGACCTTAGCAATTTGTGGTGCTGCCAGCAAGCAGCTGGTGATGTTGGTGTTTGCTTGCATGTGGTAAACACTTTCAGAAATACTTCCTAATCTGCAGGTATGCCTCAAACTGTTTGCAGCAGAAGGTTATACAGCCCTGACCGGGAGGTGGTAGTGTCTAATTAAAAGTGTCTCTTTGTGACCAATTGTAGGATATTGCCATCTTAATAAAAGATTTCACTCACGCTGTCATGGCAACAGAAGTTTTTGGAAGGAGAAGTGCTTAGTAGGTAAGTTAAGTTGCTCTTGCCAGACAGAGGTTGCCATGCTGAATAAAGCACTGTGACAGAAGCCCATGCTCAGCTAGCAATGGTAAGGTGTCCAAAACACATTGGTCTGGGCAAGGAGGCAAGAAGGACTGGCGTGACCAAGAGGGTCCTGTTTGCAGCTGCACAGGGATGTTGGAGCCATGCCTTTAACTGTGTGGCTGGCACATGCACTTCAGCTGCTACACAGGCCCTTTGTGTTGGGAGCCAGTCACTAACCCAACAGCTGGAGAATTTGTAGTATGTTTTATCCAGCCAGCAAGGGAGTTGGAGCTCAGGGCTGCCTGCTGAGTGGGGACTGGCAGCTCCCAGCAGAGCTGCGGTGAGGTGGAAGGGCACCTCCGTCATGCTGACCTGTGGGAGAGGTGTGGGGCAGCACTGGGGCAATACCAGTTCCTTGATGTCCGGCCCCTGTCACCCCGAGGCTGGTCACAAGATAGCAGAACTGGGCAGGGACCAGGCAGGAGGAGGCAGCGTGAGAGGCATCTGGGATAGATCCTGGAGTTCCCAGCCTGGGAATTCAGATACGGAGCTTCTGGGAGGTTTGCTCCCTTGCAGGAGCCTGTGTGGCTGGGCGGGAGGGTTGTTAGAGGACCTGTGTTCCAGGGGAGCCTAGTACTGCCTTGGGTGCTTGTGTAGCTCCTGGGACTCGTGTGGTGTGATAGCTCAAAGTGCTTCAGCAAGTAATTAACAGACAAAATAAACACAGTGGCATGAATCTAAACATACTCTGTTGCAATGTGGAGCTGAGGGACCTGTGTAGCTTTAGCCTTGGCTCTCCAGTATGCTCATTATATTTGTACTAGCTTCTCTGCTCCAGAAGCTGCAAGAAATCATTCTGCTGTACATAATTTTAATTGCCTGTTATACAATTGCTTCTTTTCCTATGCCTGTCAAATATATTCTCTGTTCAAAAGTGTAGCTCTGTCATGTGGCATGACCTGTCTGCTAAATTACAATAGGAATAAAAAAATACTGCAGAAAACTAAACAAAGAAAAAAAAAATCTAATTATGAAATACAATGGCATTCTCAATCTTTGTTGCCATCTGCAGCCTGTTGTGTTAGGACCAGTACAAACAAATCAATAAAACCTGCTGCTTTTCTTATGTTGCCTTTGGCAGCTGTAAGTAGTTTGTGCAGTGTTCATGGGAGCACTCTTTTTTCTCTGGTTTGATGATGTGCCGCCCTCAGCCAGAAGATTTCAGCATTCACTATTTTTGCAGACTTGCTCTGGGGCTGGGATTTGAAACTCTGCACCTGGAGAACGGAGAAGGGGGCAGCAATGAAAGGGTTAAAAAGAATTATCTGGGCTGCAGCTTTAACAACGTCCTATGGAGGGCACGAAACTGAATTTGGTAGGAGGTTCTTTGTCTGGAACACGCCTTGGCAGTAAACAGATATCTGATCTCAGAAGCAATAAGGCTTCGGGAGCACTGGCAGGACTGCAGTAAGCCATGGTTTCTGGAGGCTGACTGGAGACTCCCTGGTCTGAATGCTGAGGAGGGTTTGTAGAGCTGGAGCATTGCCTGGCACAGGGTGTCCCTTAGGGTGCTGCCATGCCAGAGGGTGGAACTGGTGTGAATTTGTTTGTGTGATTAAAAATAAACAAACCCTGTTTTCCTAGTTTGACTTTCTTAGACAGCAGAGGGGGATAGCGGAGGATGCAGTGTGGGAGATGAGTGGTACCAAGGATGACAGCCGTTGTCAGAAGGCAGTCCACATTGTCACCGAGCTGTGTCGGAAGAAAAGCCTGCCTAGCTTGGACCTGGACATTTGCAGGGAATTCCTCCTGCTGCCTTCCGACCAGAGCCTGATTATCTCCGAGCCAGGTACAGTACTCTGGTCCTGTCTGCTCGAGTAGTGCTTGTGACTGCCAACAGCCGGAGGAAGGCAGGAGGATTCTCGCAAGGGGAGGGAAATGTTTGCAAGCCCCGTGTTAGACTTGGGGGGATTGGTCTCAGCACACATCGCTGTGTGGTTATTTTCCTTTACACATGTTCCACTGTGAAGTTTTGAGTGCAAGAGCTACCTCACCTGTTGATGCGAAATGGTGTAGCCTGATGGGGATAGCTGCACACAGGGGACAGACGGGGTGCTATGGGGATGTGCTGGTGAGGAGGTGGTTAATGAGATAAAGTTTCTGTGAATGTTCCTTATTTTTTAAAAAACACGGACTCCTGTCTCTGTACAAAGCAAAAAAGCAGTAACTGAGACAACAGGAACTGATTGCTGTTATCCCAGTTTGAGAAAAGGAAGGACTTGCATGGATTTTTGTTCATCAGTAAGGGATCTTAATGTACTTTCATGTATGTGTTTTAGTTTCCCTAAGAACTGCCTGAAGTTGTTCCTTGTTAGCTTGTAGACCTAGGGAGACATACTGGCGTGTCAGCAATGAATCAAGAGCAAGCATACTGCTCTAAGAGCAAAGGGGCATTTCTTTATTGGAAAGCAGTTAATTTTCTGTACACTTCTGCTCACAGCTTCTTGTTCCAGAGAGGTCGTCTTCTGCTGTAACTTCAGAAGACATTGGCAGGGGGAGCTTACATCCCAGGCTCACATGCTGAGGAGCAAAACCAAAATCCCATGCTTTTTAGTGTTATTGATAGCATGCTCTAAGTTGTTTGTGCATTAGAACATTTGCGTACAGTGCTTCCTTTCTTTTTTTTTTTTTTTTTTAAGGTTTCCATAGAGAATGATCTATCCACCCAGCCTGATTTCACAGCATAAGTTTTCAGAAACTTTTCTTCTCTCCTTCTGAGGACAGAGCCCAGGTGCAGCACAGTAGCCTGTCAATCCCTGTCCAAGGCTCTCTGTGTCGTCTTGCTTCAGTTCCTCCTCCCCCTCTCTGCCACTGTCTTGTGCCAGGATGCGACTGGCACCCGGGACATGCCGGCAGCTCTCTGATTTCTCTGGGCTTCTCCCATCTGTTTGCTCACAGTGGTGCTTCCACCACTGTTTTGCCAGCATGTCCAGCCTAACACCTTCATTTCACATCCCTCTCTGCTTGTAACTTAATTGTCATCTTAAAACGCCTTTACTTTATACCTGCTTGTTTTGAAGGCCCATTACCACTGCTGGTACGGTCCTTATGCATTGCATCCAGTGCAGCTGTTTTCTCTATCGCAAATAACTTACTGCATTGCTTCATAATTTTTTACCTTGGTACCAAAATTAACATTTTCCTGACTCTGTGCAGCAGAAATACCTGTACTGCTCTTGTTCTGTCCGCCCTGATATGACAGATAGTTGCCTGGCATTTGTTTGTGCAGCCTGTTCAGGACCTCATTTTCAGGTCGCGATCACATCATCACATGCCTTTAACAACTCAAATGTTTGTCTGTTCTGGTTTAAGTGTCAGCCTCTACCCCAGTGCCCTGGGCAAGTCATGCTGGGCTAGCTGACTGCACCGGCTGCATTAACAGCTATTACTGTTGTCTCTGCTCTGCATGACTGGGCCCATTTTTATGTCTAGACAGCACTGAGGACACTGTTTGGGCCCAAAGGGTACTAATATTTCTCAAATGCCTGGATGTAAAACTACTCCAGCAAGGGAAACAAATCTGTTTGCATTAAATGTTAACTAATGTAACAGTTACGGTGGTAAGATACCTTTCCCATTAGTGTCTGGATGTTTATCCAATTATCTGCATTTGTGCTTTGTCCATTTTACACCGAAGACTTACGTTAGGCAAATTTGGTATCGGCTACCTGGAGTCCTATGTTCAGATCTGTCGAGTCCTTCCTCATAAAGGTATGCAAATAAAACGTGAGGTTGTGCGAAGATGAGCAGCGATAAGGCTTTGAGACAGGGTGCCATATCGGTACCGACAGGAGAGTCAGAGGAGCCGTGCAGCATGAGTACTGGGTCCTGCTGAAGTGCACCTGTGCTGGACAGCACAGCCTCGGCAACCTGGATGCAGAGCTCGCTGGAGTAAAATTGGCCCTATCTGTCATCATCATGTGAAGTCAACGGCTTCTCTGTCAGTTTGTTACCTCCTGGATAAATCTATTAGCTAATAGCTAAATCAGCTTGGCTTGTCAAGAATCTCGATGAAGTTCGCATTGTTTGTGAGCAGGCAGACGAAAGCACTCTAATGCTGCCAAAGCTGGGAGCCAGGGGCTGCTTCTGCACAGCTCTGCTTGCCATTAGACCCTGAGAGGTGGTTTGTTTTTTTCTGATGTTTCACATATTGATGGAGAGCAGTATCTTCTGGGGATGCTGTGGAGTTGCAAAGAAATTGTTCAGGTATCACTAGCCTTCTTGAACTGCATCTGACAGTGGAAAAAACCTGTGATTATAAAAATATTACTGAGTAGTTTATGTAATACTATGATATCAGAATATGGTTTTATGCAGTGATTGGGTTTTTTTAAACCATTTTGGACTGAATGTGGAAAGTGCTACTGTGTATAAAGTAGGTGCTCCTCTACTCTCAGTACTTCGCGTTATGTAATAGCTCATTCTCCTACTTAAAGTCAATAAGAGAAATATAGCTGCAGTGTTTCTCCAGTATGCCATACATTACTGTACACCCAACAAAGAAGCATTGCAGGCTGCTGCTGCTGGCTAGTAATCCAGCAGCTAAGTATGTGAGAAAAATAAGGTATTTGGATGAGGAAGGTTTTGGTATGGATGCGTCAGTGGATATGCAAGGGTGAGCGTTTGCCTGCAGTTTGGCCCATGGTGGTGCCAGGAATAGAAATGATCTCTTGGCTGTGGGCCCTGAGATCAAGCAAGATGGAGCATCCTTTTGTTGTGCCTATCTAAAATCCTCCCCCGTAGCTCCCTCCATCTGATAGCTCTCTTCCCTGCCAGTCCTCAGCTGTTGTGCAGTGATGCCGTGAGTGTGACTAGTACACAGGCATAAGCTGTAGACAGTGGAAATGCCTGTGATATAGGGACAACATTTACCCCTGTGGTGATGTGCCTTAAATAAATGGATACATCACTTCTCTGTCCTGGAGGTGCAGCTCTCACAGAATTTGTGGACAAGCTCTACTGAAGTGCAAAGTACTTGGCTGACGATGCAGGGGACCCCACACTGCCAGACTCCCATGGGAGTGCTGCACTGGGCACAGTGAGCCACCCCATGTCACCCGGTCCCTCTGCCCATGGGAGTGGAGCTGCTTGTGGGAGAGCAACAGGCTCCAGGGTCTTTGGGAAACAGGGTGCCAAATCCTGCTCTCCAGGGCCCGCTATGAGCTCCTGCGGTGGAGCGAGCTCTCCCCTGACTGCTCCTGCCCAGAGCTGCTCCCAGGGGTACAAAGCCCATGGTCCTTCCTGTGGGCAGCTCAGCTTCAGCCTGCCAGCATCCCTGGGTACTGGGCATCGCGTCATGCCCTGCACAGCTCTCACCACCGTGAAGTGTCCTGTGCGCTTGTCTGCGTGGTCACGTTGTCGCTTAATTCAGACTGAATTGCGTTACTGACTCACTCCCAACATTCGCCTGAACCAGGTCCCACTCCCCGCGGGTGTGCAGTGCCGGGTCTGGCTGCGGACAGATGCTGCCAGCCGGTCCTGGGAGGTCGTGCCAAGCAGGGGATGGCACAGCAGATGGGAGCTTGACTCCACAGAGAGATTTAAAAACAAAATGATCATTCTGAAATGAACGTGCGGAACTGGTGGAGTGTGACTGGAACCTGTGGCCTGTGATGCTTGCTGACTTTAAAGGACAGTGCATGGGTACGGGAGGGAATTTACACCAGGATCAGAGCACATCCAGGAGCAAACCCCTGGGTTTGATTTCTAGCTCGAGCACTACTGTGTTGCAACTTTCTTTAAATAACATGTTGGGGTTTTTTGCCTCAGTGTATCCATTTGCAAAAAGCTTCACTGCCCTGTAGAATAAGTACAGGATACAGTGGATGATGTGCAGAGGTGTTGCAATTTTTACCCAAAAGGTCACTATAGGATTGCATGCACAGCAGTCCCTGTTGATCTCGGCACAGTGCGTGTACCCTCCTCAAACCCTTCTGTATGCACTGATTCACCCCAGCAAAATGCTCTAGTGCTTTCCTGTTGCAGGTTATGAAAGCTGAAGTGAGAGGAAGAAAAAGGACAGCTGGGGAAAATGCAAAACCAGAAAAGACTTCATGATAATTTCTGTTTCCTAGCACACTTTGTCAGCTGTCCTTCTGTGCTCTGATCCCGCAATAATTCAGAGCACATTTAGTGTTTTGTCCTTTGCGTGAACTGTTCTTCTTAAACTTCATGATGCAGGCAGTACATCTTGAACACCCTGCTGGCACTTCGCAAATACTATTAAAATGTTAAACCCACAAGTACATAAGTGTTCTTGCTGCAGGCAGAAAAAGGAGTGATTTTTTTCTACAATAGGGGTTTTTTTCATTGCAGGAATGTTGATGCGGAAAGATCACTTTTATATGGAGAAATTGCGTCTGGAGTATTTTTCTTGGAAAAAAATTATCCCTTGATAGGATAGTTTGACTAATGGGAAAATTGATGACATGCCCATATGGGATACCTACAGCTACTACCAATGAAATATGGGCAAGTCTTGAATTTATTTACCAGCTGTAATAACACACTTTTCTGAATCACCGTTCAAGTGTATTTTAAGTAAATATAACAGTAAACATATTTAAAGCCATGCAGCCAAATCGCTGAAGCTTGTGTTTCCAGAGGCCAGCCATCTGAGGAGTAGCACCTAGGGCAAAGATCTTTCTTATCACGGAGTAATGCACTTGCAAAATGGATCTTGCCTTCCTCTCTGAGCCTCTGGTCCACCAGCAGGAAAAGAGCCAGCTAGAGCTACCTGCAGCAGATCTGCTCTTTAGCTCAGGTAAAACAGGGATGCTCTGATCCTGAAGGTGTCAGGTTCAAACCTTGCTACCGGAGGAAGGTTTGCAGAACTATATTAAAATAAGGTTAAAACCAGCAGCATAGATCTAGGAAAAATGGATTATATAGTCTGTCTATGAACATGTGTGTCTGCTTATGTATTAAGTGTATAGATCTATGACTCTACAGCTGCCTCTTGCTATGCACTGTGATGGTCCCAGTAAATAAAATGCACCTATGGAGCTGTGTGAAGCGTGTATGTTTAGGAGCTTTGTAAGTACCTCTCTGCATAGATGCAGGTTTGCATCTGCCTAATTGCTGTTGGTTGATTCATTCCTGAAGCAGTACAGGGAGGCTGATCATGTTTGTAGGTTGTTTTGCGGACCTTGGAGCCTATTCCAGTGCAGCTGCAGTAGCCTCATGCATAGTCAGGGATCAGCATCTAAAACTCCATAGAAACAGGCAGCCAGATTGCTGCTGGTGTTAATTGAGTGTGTGAGCAGGCTGAGGGCAGTGACCAGGGACTGAGCTGAGGAACAGATACCTCTTTGGTAAGTCCACATTTCTGAAGTTACTTTGTTAATTTTTTGCCTTTTTTCATAATATGGAGCCTCTGTTCCTTAATATTTTGCTTCAGCCGTTTCTGTCTTTGCTGTTGAAACATTTTCATCTGCTTTCAGTATTCTCCCTACGTTTCACTGAAGCCAGGCATGTGCTTTTAGTTAGTTCAAATCAGGGCATAGCCTGACTCTGATCTTCTCCGTTGTGTTGCGGGATGATTCTGAGAAGCTAGTATTTCTGTGTTTGCAAGTGTTTGTTGCTTGACATCTTTGCTTTGCTGAAGTCATACCAGTGCAATGTGCACAGCCTGCTGCGCATACTATGTATTCACTAACAGTCATATAGTCTCACATGTGTGCATTCATTGTTCAGAGATAAAAACAGAACCATAACTGGATTTCATGTCTGATACAATTTTTTATTTAACTATAGTTTCAACTATCCTTGTTTTTCTTACCTGTTTCTTCTTCTTACTGTTCACATTTCTAGGTATAATTGCATGTTCTTCCTTAGGACCCTGGGTTTCCATCTCATGTTGGTTAGGCAGCTTTTTCTAGCTTTAATATTTGTTATTTCTTTTTCAAAGATGATAATATATATTTTCCCTTCCTATCTGTATATTGTAAAATCAGGAAGCTTGTCTGTAACAGCCCTTATTGTTTCAATCCAGTGGACTCACTAACATAACAGTCACTTATGCTGGCAGTTGTTTGGGAGAGATGTGATTTGTCTCTCTGCCATGCATTGTCTTTAATTATACTTGTACGTTGCAAAATGGCATCCTAGAGGGACAGAGAAGGGATATTTTGAGTGACTGTACATTGACTGTACATTTTCCATGTCTATGGAAAAAAAAGAAAGTTATCCTGCAGGATGTCTTGTACATGGTGAAACTGCAGATGCTAATTAAGGCCGCCTTTATATTTAGTTCAGTATATTATGCCATAGCAAGTTAGTGTTTGACAACATCACAGGAAACTGTGCAGTGAAGACTAAAGGCAGGATACCAGCAGCTCAGTTCATACAAGCCCCTTCAAAAGCATCATTAAGACATACAGTCCTAGAGTATCTGGTTCCATGGAATGGTAATTGCCCAGAAATTCTAGCACACCGGTGTCTCTGGTAATGTATTAGTCTGATTTTCTGTGCATGTTTGTAACTGCTGCAAAGAAATGCATGTGCTCTTGAAACAACACAGTGTTAGGTGAGTACAGCGAGCACCTCCTTCAATGCATTCTTTCCATACTCAGTACTTCATCTCTCGGACATCTGCGAGCATTTGCTCAGAGTTATTTGAGCTCAGTTCTGAATCTGGTCTCTGGTCAAAATGTTCATGCTAAAAGGATTCTGAGCTGCATGGCATGGAGTGATACGAGTCATTGGAAAAGGGAAGAAGGAATCTCAGAATCCTTTTAATAAAGCTGTAGGATCAGGCAGTCCAGCTGGATGCGTGACTGCTGTGTAGTACATTTTAGGGGTTAAAGATCTCTGTCTTTGTTACAAGCTAATGGAAGCAGCAGCAGCAGCTAATGACAGGAGCAGAGCCATTCAGGGAGGAAGTTCCCTGATCATTCAGCAGAGCTTGAACAAAGAAATGCTCTTTTCATAACTGCTGCATTCCTGGGTGGGCAGCGCAGGGTCTCTCTACCAAGCAGCCGGTCCCAGGCAGGTTATGCAGGTAGGTGACTGGAGGATCCTTCCCAGCTGCTCTGCATCCTGCACAGAGCCTGCTTCAAACAAGCCGGTGCTGTTTTGCCATGCAGACCGTACTGTCTTTTGTGTTCCAGGTATCAGCATGACAAGTTGAGAGAGAGAGGAAGAGGGCATGACATGGGCTTATGTGGTCATACTGGGTCTAGTTGGCTTTAATTGGCAACCTGACCTCCTGAGGACACAGATCTGTGTATCACCCAGTCTTTCTAGCAGCTGGAGCCGAGGGAGTTCTGGATGAATCCTGCATCTCTTGTTTTGCATTTGCTGTGGTGCAGGTCCAGGTGATAAAGCTCTTCCAGCATGCTTTCACGTAGTCAAGGAGCCCCCTTGCGCTGGAGGGGCTCTGCATCCTTGGGAGGGGAGGGGGGTACTCAGCCAAAGGAAAGCCTCTGGAAAGCTTTCTGGGCCACCTTGTCCCACCCTTGGGACCTTCTGCCTTCCCCTGGCTGAGCTCTGCTTTTTCGGGTTCTCAGGCTGTGTCCTCTCGTGCAACCCCAGATCACAGGGTTGGAGGCTGCCCAGCACCCATGCTGGGATGAAGATCAGCGCTTGCAGCAGGGTTCAGCTTCCAGGGCTGCAGGCTGGAATGGGAAGAGACCCTGATTCTGCTCCCAGTCAAGCTTTATCCTGAGATTTTTTTCAGGGCAGCCTGGTTTTAGGTTTTTTTGAACCAAAATGGAGTCAAAGAGAGAGCTGCAGGGAAGCATTTCCCCAAAACTGAATTCCACTGTAGGAAGTGAAGGGCAGAGAGACGGCAGCTCTGGTGTGGTAAGCCTGGACACTGAAGCGCTGCTGACCCTGGCCCCTCTGATGTCTCACGACAGTCATGGCTTTGACCAATTTTTTGAAGGGAAATTTTAAGGTCCAGGGTCTTTGGTCACTTAAGGGAGACAGAGTGACAGTGAAAAAAGCTTTTGCTTGTTTTGTTTGCATTGCATCTTGAAACACAATTGTATTTCTACGTCCCAGAAGTGTCTGTATTATGGTGTTTTGCTCTCTGCCCGGCTCTGCTCAGCTTCAGCAGGTCTGGACAGAGACTTCCCACCACCTCAGCAAGGTTTCTCTGGCATATCTTCGGTGCTCAGCGCAGGTTGTGTATGTATGGGGTCACATCATGGGAGGAAGACGATGCGCAGTGTCAGTTACTTAGCCTCAGCCCAGGGACACTGTGTGTGTTCAGCGCTGCCGAGTCGTTTACAGATGTTGCTACAGCATATTGTGATAAAATGTGATGGGATTAGCACACAGCTATGTACTATAATTATATGCAGTGTGGCTTATAATAGTTCATTAGATTGTCATCAGTTAGGCATAAAGCAATGACAACTCTTACTATCATCTCATTTATAATACTCTAGAGACAGCTGATTAAGATACAAAGCAACCTAAATCACTGGGGAATGTTTCCTTTGGTTTGGAACAATTTTTTCTTCTTTTTTTGTCACTTTTGATAACAGAAATGCTGCATTGCTGACAGCTCAAAGTTCCCCTTCTGGTTGCACACGCCAGCAAAAGTTTGAGTAACAAATGTGCCTTTGATGCAGCCTGGAGGGAAAGGCCGAATCGGCAGGTAGGTCAATAACCACTGAATACCAACATATTTGGTCTTCAGAAGCCTTTGATCAGCCTCCTCCAGTCCAGCTGTTCTGCTGGAGCATGGCCATTTTAATGTGTATTAGTTATTTTCTCTGGGTATTGTTATGGGCCTCTCAGCGTTGTGTACGAAGCTCATAGTCACTAGTGGGCAAGGCGACAGTGGAAGAAGGGAGTTTCGTCTCCAGGTCCCGGCTGGGGAGCCCAGGCCGAGGATGGGTAAGGGACTGTCCATCAGCAGAGCTGACTTCTGAGCGGGAGGCTGGGACGGCACCACCAAGGATATCTGTGCGCTCACGGTTGCCTGCTGCTGCTCCGGCCACCTGCTCGGCTCTGCCTGGCATGAGCTCTGCTGCCATATTGGCTCTGCAATATGGACGACTCTGGCTCGGGGTCACTGAGTGCTTCTGCACGGTGTCCCCAGCAGCGTGCCAGTGCCGCGCCTGCCTCTGCACCTCTGGCTGGGGAGCCCGTGCTACCAGTGGAGAGAGCTGCGGGAGCGCCCCAGCCCCGGGGACTGGCTGCGGTGTCGGAGACCTCCTCTGCCACAGACGTTTGTCCCTGGGCATCCTCTGCAGCCACGTCGGTCTTGGCTTCCTTCCCACGCAGGGGGACGTAAAGAGGAGGGAGTGGGGCTCCGCCAGCTGTGCCAAGACCCTTTTGCAAAGAGCTGTTCCAGATGTTACCATGACTTGCGCTGCACAGCAAGTGTGACTGCTGTGCCTGTCTCTTTTCTAAAAGCCCCCCAGCCAAGGTGATAGGTGACATGTTAACCCTGTCTCCAGTACTGACCTTGGTGTTTTAATACGTTTTGGCCCAATCTTCCCACCCAGACAGATTTGAGATTTCTTTTCTGTTTCTAATCCATTTCAACCATGATCTGATCTGGGTTTTTAAAGACATTTGGATTATGTGGGCTTTCACTGAGCTACCCACCACCTTCGATGTGAAGGAAGGTGACTAAAGGAAAGGAAAGGTCTGTCTTTTTCTAAGCTTGAAAGTCTGATTTCCTTTTCTCTGTAGAAGATGGCCCGGGATCCAAAAAGTCCTGTGGATGGGGAAGAACATTTTTTTTTTGGCCTGTCTCCTTTAATACATAGACCAAGAAAAGGATGTAGGCCTAGGAGTGTCTGACTTGCGGTGGTCTGTAAGCAAAAGTCTCTAAGGGGAAGGTGGTGCAGCCCTTTCAGCGGGGACGGTCGCAGCCCTGCACCCTGCGAGTTCAGTGCGCACGAGGCGCAGACTGTTCTGCCTGTTAACGTGGTCTGAACTGCAGCTGATTGCGGACTACTTAGGACTGTTTCAACTTGCTTGACATTGTGGTTGCCACAGTCTACATGAACAATGAACTGAGTGTATCTTACCATGACAATTCAGCAATTCCTGTGGCAATCCCTCTGTCACTCATATTTGGTATTACTGCTTAGCAGAGATTTTGCTGAGCTCTTGTTAAGGTTGCATGGTATTTCGTAGTTGTGTTTTGGCTGTCCAGAACTTGATATGGTGGAGGCTTCTCCTGTATGTAGCAGGCATGCAGAAGTCTTTTGCTTGTCAGCTATTCATGATTCTTTGCTTTTTTTTTTTTTTTTTTTTGGCAATTAAATCTTTCTCCATTCTATTTCAGTGAGCAAAGCACAAGTTCCAGGCTACAGAGGTCTCCTCTTACGTTGCTTTCCTTTGTTTGGTGTATTACGCATTTTCCTATGTATGTGTTTATTCTTTCTATTTTTATTATATATACTTACATGTGTGTAAAGTACCTCATTGTTGACTCTACAGTTGAAAAGCACCTTTGGTGTTTCCCTCTGAATTACTCTGTTCGGATTTTCTTCTCCTTTTTTAAATTCAGCCTGGGGGACCGGTGCATCTCCCTCGCCTGTATCTGAGTGCATTTACTGTCTGTTCCCTGGGTGATAAAAGTACCAAACCATAAAGTGAAAAAACACTGCGTAGTAAAGGGTATGGTATCCTCTATTTTCCCCACCTTTTCTCTGTTTAATGCACTTGTCTAATCAGCTCTCTTAGACCACCATGTGTGAAGGTCCCTCCCGAGGGACCGGGCACCAGGGTGCAGCAAGGATGAGGACAGCATACGCATTGCCCTCCCCGAGGGAACGAGCAGCTCGCAGCCCTCCCACCTGTGCACCTGCTTCCTCCAAGCCAAGACATAGCAGGAGCTTCAGGTGTAGCCTGCATATGTAAGCAAAAAATAAAAACAACTCTCTTTTTTTCTTGCAGGCAATGCACAATGCAGGTGACTGCTCAGGGGGTGTCCCAAGACCACATCTTCTTGCAGCAATGAGCTGCCACAGTCTCCACCGCAGCATGGGGAAACTGAGTCGGGTTTCCCGGCTGTACCCACGCCCAGGCTGCTCCTTGCAGCTGCGGCTGGAGTTGCTGGAATAGTACTTTATTCCATGTGCAAATTTATTGTTTAAATGTTTTCTCCTTAATTATAATTTGAACCAGAGTTTATAAAATTTGGGAATTTGCAAGTACTGTCACTAACAAGCTGATAGCTGGTTTCCAGGACAACAAATTACAGAACTGTTAAAGGAACAAAACTTTGCATGAAGTTGTCCATGTCTCATGTTCTAGTTATTCTCCCGGCTATAGAACTGCATCCCCTAAAGAATTACATTAGATGGTGAAAAAAGCCCTGGCATTGCTTAATGAAGGAAATTTTGTCTGGACAGGAGTTATGAGGTTGCTGTTTGCACTTGGACCATAGATCATAGTTGCTTGGAACACTGGATCCCTGCAAGGTCTCCTTATGAAGCAGGTTGTCTTTATACTTAACGTGCAATAATGAGATGGTTTGAATTTTATAATCTTATATAATTACTCTCAAAATAGCTTCTGATTCATCCTTTGCTTTGAAGCTTACAGTTTGCATTCCAATAAGCTCTTGCATGGCAGGAACCCTGTGGTAGCAGCAAATTAATTTTTAAGAAGTTTTTTTCTATCTAACTGAAACTTTGGCATAGCCAATTTGAGCATTCATGTCTCTATCTTCCTATAATCCGTTACATAGCTGGGTGTGCAGAGATGACAAGGAGTTCCTGTGGAGCCCGTGCTGGCAGGAGGAAGCTGGCGGGAGCTGATAGCATGAGACTCAGTGTCCAAGGGCTGAGGAGGCAGGTGAACAGGATAAATCTCCTTTTAGCTTTGTGCGGGAGGAAGCTTGAGTTTGCAGGGCTTCCAAGGGGACATTTCAGAGACTCTGTGACTGTTTCCTCTCAGAACATCTGCGGTGTTCATCTCATGAGGATTTCCACCCCTCTGCTGGTTTGAGAGGGGAGTCTGCCATTGAGCCACATATGATGAACTGAGAGTGAAAGTGCTCTTCATGTAAAACAATCTGTGAAAACTCTTCCTGCTTTCACGTCGTTTTCAATTCACTTTCATTGTGCTGCCTTCTGTGGAATTACTTGTGGTTGACATAGAGTAACAAAACAAGCTTTGGGCATGCTCCACAGCAAAAAGCAGCTGGAACTGCTGCTTGCCTTCACCTGGAGAAACTCTGTAAAGTGCACCAGGGTCGTGGGAGTGTGCACAGTGCAGGAGTCTCTCAGGGTGTCTGCAGATATTTTGTACCATTGTGCTGTGCTGGACAGCTGAGAGGAATAATCAGTGAATTTTTACTTACGTTACCGAGAGACAAAAACACCCTGATTTGTTTCTTTCTGGATGGGTTGTGGTAGCAAATATTTCTGTGACTTCATTTTCCTCTCCCACATACCCTGAGGATGCAGCACTGTCCTCAGCTGGGCGACGCTCCCTGTACCCCTGCAAGGAAACCTGACAAGCAGCCAAGCTCCTGTTGGTCTGAGCAGGGTGTCAGTAGGTGCAGGTAGAGCCATAAGTGATAGCTGACACTTGCTCCTGTTGCTTGGATCGCTCCCTGGATAGGAGCAGTTTGGAGGGTCTAAGAAAACGGGCTTGTAACCTGTGGACCTGCAGGTGATAGATATTCCCAGTGCTCTCTGGCTCTTGCTGCCTGACTTGCTGCTACATGGGGACTGATCTGCCACCCTTATCGCCACCCACAGCATGAGATAACGTCTGAGGGACGATGGAAGCTCTGCTCAATCCATAATTGTTTTCTGACCTGGTCCTTTAACATCTGCTGAGAATTTGATGAAATATTTTCCCCTCACTAATGACCCACACCTCTGTGATCTTGTTTGAGCAGCAGCCCCTGCTGCAGTGCTTTACAACACATCCAGCTCGTGTGCTCTTAGGCTGCTTGTGAAAAAGCAAATTGACTGTAGTTAGACTTTGAAGTGACAGCTGCTAATGACTTGTCTAGCTCAAGAATATTTCAGGACATATTCCTATAGCTCATAGCTGTCTAGAGAACACAACCAGTAAATCAAGAAGAGAAGCGTTGCTGAAGTTGCAAATGGCAGCGAGTAGGCCTGAAGATGTGACAGTGAAGACATCAGCAGAGGACTGGCACGCTGGACATAATCCCAGCAAACACAGGCAATTAGGGAGCAGGCTTGCAGTGCTTCCCTCTTGCAGCTGTGTTCTCTGCAGACCCCAGCGCCCGCTTAGCTGTGGGCTCTGTTAAATAGAGCTGCTTGCTGATAAAAGAACTGAAGCTGCTTTGGGTGACAGGGACAATCTGATCTTTATTATTTGCTCTGTTACCATTTCCACGGCTGTGGCATGCTTGGGGAGGGGATAAGGAACTGGATGAGAACTACATGCTGCTGCACTGCAGCTCACCTCTCATCAAATGCAGCATTTCACGATTTATAAGACAGCCAGTTTCCTCTTCAAAATTCCTGTTGCAAAGTGCTCTGCTTGCTGCTGCACTCCTTGGTGCCTTGCAGGGTTTGTTCTGAGCTGTATTTCCAAAGGGGTTGTTCCCTTGCTCTGCTGTGGTTCATGTTTTGGTTTTGGCTGCGGTGCTGCTAGATGCTGTACTGCTGCGTTGGTTTAACATTCGGTTTCTGTTCCATCCAGTCCCCGCTCCTTCCTCTGTAAAGCTTCAAAGCTGAACGGCATTGCCAAATAAACACGTCTATAGCTAGGATTTAATGGAAACCTCTTCCTTTTCCCCTGCTGTTGTCCTGTGCTTCCCTCTGCCCCCACCCCAGGCATCCAAGATTCACCCCAGTTTCTCATGCCCACTTTCCAGCCCTCAGCTGATCAGACTGACATTGCTGATGTTTCTCAATTGAGAGAAAATTAGATCAGCAGTTGGTGGGTGCCTCGCGTGGTCTTTTGTAGCCCCAGAGCTGCCTGTCTTCTCCTCCAGCAATAACTCTCATAGTAATCCATCATTTGAATGCGTCATCTCTACAAAGCCCTACAGATATAGAACAATATATTCTCACAAGCACTGTTGCAATAGAAAAATGTAACAAAAATGGACAGAGAAGCCTGGAAATATCTCCTGACATGGTATGAGCAATGGTTGATATATTACACTGGAAAACCAGTCGCGCAGCCGGTACAAGCAAGGTTAAGGTACATCACCATCACCCCTACCTCTGGGCTGTGCCATCTCCTGTAACTGCTTTTCCAGGAGCATTTGCTGTGGCAAGACATTACATGCTCCAAGTCATAGCTCAGAATAGCTGGGAGATGCTTTTGCAGCTGAAAGAAACCTAGTGGGGAACAAACCAGCCAAAGCTCTCCCTGATGCTAAGATTTTCCACTGGCCACCGGAAAACTTACCAGTAAGAACCTCTCGCAGGGAAGAAGTCCATTTGCTCTTGGCAGGATCAGGTCAGAGGCTTTGTCTGGGTCTGTGCCTTGACGATGGAGTTCTGGGATCAAACATGTCATGGCGGCAGCGCTGCCAGTACCCAACTTCAGCAGAAAGTCAGAGTCAAAGTGCCCTCGCTACTTTGGCAAGGGGGCTGTGCTGAGGGTGCTCCAGGGCCTGCAGAAATGCATCTGTCCTCTTGCAGGTGCCGAGGGGCCCCGGGAAGGGGACCGCTGGGTCAGTGGCTCGGGTCCTGGTGGCTGGTGGCCGCTGCAGCTGAGCTCCTCCAGCATGAGCCTGGACCCATGCTGGGCCTCAGCCTATAGCATTTAATTTTTTCATCTCCCCTTGAACTTCTACTCGTGGTATTCAAACTGTGTTTAAATCCAACAGGTAGCTGGAATGACTAATAGATGCTGGAGTGCTGAGAGCGCCATCACACATATTTTGTTTTCTCTATGGGGAGTGGGTGGAAGGAAAGCTAAATTACATCTTCAAGATATTAAGTATAACTCTTCAGATTAAACTCAGAGTTATCCGTGAATCTCTCTAATGATACTGCAAGCTACTTCACAGTAATAAAAGTCAATGTTGCCATAATTAGACCAGTATTGTCTTGCAGTTAATAGACTGTTGTAATCATGGCTTTGTCATATTATTAATCGTTTTCTGTTTGGACTTTGCTAATTTTCCCCTTTGATAACTCAGGTTGGATATTACTAAGTCATCAGGGACATAAAGCTGAAAGGTAGTTTCACCATATTCTCTTAACCAGTTCCCATCCAAGATGAAACAAAATGGGTAGTTGTACTGATGAGCTGCTTTCCAAGTGCATGGGTACCAGGGCAAGGGAGGGGCTGGACTAACTGAGAAATGATCCCCCTTTTCTAAATTTGCTTTTAGCTTTGCAGTTTTAAATTGCTCCACTGTCCCTTTGTCCTGCCCTGGGCCATCTCGTCTTTTATTTGAAAGGCAGTAGAAAGTAGTGACCTTCTCAGAAGTTTTATAGTTTTGAGCCATTCCGTGAGCTTTGTTGTAAGACTCAATGACAAGGTTTTTAGATGTTACAAAAACAGTAAAAACACAAACCAAGAAGACAAGTCAAAAGAGAAACAAGATCGTTTGCTGGTAAATTTGATAGGTTTCAGACTGTCTCCTTTGTGCTCTTGGCATCCCCGTTGCTCGCTGTCAGCTTCAGGTCTTTTCTGCAGAGAGGTCATTCTGTCAAAGAGCATTTCGCTGCTTGAGTCCTCTGCCAAATATTTACGGTCGTGAAACTTGTTTGTATTTAAATGCTTGAATACGATCAGGTCTCTCAGCTTGCATCCCTTGCTACTGACTTGGGGTGTCCCTGCATGTCCCCATTGTTGTGCTGGTCTTGCCACTGCTCCTGATGGCTCCGGGAGCACAGTGCTGCCCGTGCTGCCCTTTACCATGGGAGAGGGACAGTCCTGGGCCACACAGCTCCTGAGCATCACCCAGCCTCACCCCCATTTCCTTCATAGATACATAACAGCTCCTGCTGCAAGAAAACAAAAGCGCAGTGTTGTTTTTGTAACAAGTCGGTCTAAGCTGTTTGTGCCATCTCTGAAGACTTTGATTCATTATTTTCTCTTATGCCAGGCTGCCGGGGTGGGAGATCAGTCGCTCCGTTGACCCAATTTTGACATTTAACAGTACCTCCTGCTGCATAAATGGTAATAAATGATCATTTATCATTAGACTCTCAGGTACGGTTTGCTTTCTCCTGTTCACTAAAGGAAAGCGGAGCAAAGCCCATGATCTGTGTGGGCCTTCCTGTGGATGTGCTCATGTCTATCCTGGCAGCGGGTGGCTTTTTGGTTTAGAAATCTCTGTTTCTCTCCATCAGCTGCTCTGATGGGGAATCTGTGAGACAACTCATCAAAAGCTCATTCCTGGCCGAAAGGAGCCTTTCCCAAGTTCTCCTGGTGTGGAAATGCTTTCAGTGAAGGTCTCTGCTTTGCAACAAAGGACCAGGACTGCTGGTGGTGGCTGCCAATGCTCACTTCTAGGGCATTGCTGTGAGATGTAATAGTGCTTTGTGTCTGTAGGGACTGGGATAAAGTCTCAGTTCTCTGAGGAGTTCAGGAGCACACAGAAACATAGGGGATCACAAATTCACAATTTCTCTTTTGCTTTACATAGCATGCTAAACCTCTACCTCAAAAAGACCTTCATAAGTGAGGCAGATCATCCCTCAAGGGGCCGTCAGTTCCACTAGGTAAATAACAGCCTGGTGCCTTATTCTAAGCTTATCAGCTCATGCAGGTAAATGTTCACATCTGTGTCCATGTCTTTCCTGCTGCCTGTTCTCCCCTCCCTCCTCGTTAGTCATGGGAGAGCTTCGTCATTGTTGCTCTGTAGCCAAAAGCGGTTTCCAGCTGATGGCTCCTCTGGGAAGGGGCTCTCGCTCCCGGGGGGAGTGAGACTGGAAAACAGTCGTGTTACTTTGTATTTGCCAACTCCTCCTTTTAAGCTTTATCTTTTCAATTACAAGTTGTAGTAAAATCCATTTTCCAACGCGGCAATTTCTCCCATGTGTCTCAAAGGAGCTAGGCTAGGATGAGGTACCAGCACCGAGTTAGACAAGACCAGGGTGAGGAATGGCTGAAGCTGTTCTGCGCTTGTATGGGCCTACTTACCGGATAACAAAGCGACAAATAACTCACTGTTATTTTTTTAGAGGATAATAGAACAGAAACATAGTTCTTGTTGTATTTTTCCTCAGATGGGCCGTTTCTCTGAGCGATAACGTCCCTCTGTCCCTTGCCGGGGACGGCGATGCCGCGAGCGGTGAGGGGGCTCCAGCGAGCTGGCTGCGGCGCGGGAAACGTTCGGTAAAGCAGAGGCTGAACTATTCCTGTGCTGCTCTGCGTTAGACATAGCCCTTCCTTACTGCCAGACACAGACACATCCCTCTTTACCCTCTGCTCGGGAAGCCTTGGCTCCGAACGTTGCACAGCGTGGGATATTATGAACAAACGAGCTAATCTTTCCCCTGGGCTGAGGTGTCCTTTTGGTCTGTGCTGTCTTTGGAGAAGTCTTTAGTGGAACAGGCCTTACCTCCATCCATGCCAGGAATACCCAAGCAACCTCTGGCCCTGGGGCATTTTGTGTGAGATAAGGAATTACGTTGTTTTTACAGTTTCTTGTAAGTTAAAGGACATTTAAAGCATAATATTTTGAATACTAGGGGTTTTTTAAAAGTAACTGGTATTTTCAAATTCGTAAGAGAAAGCTCATTAAATCAATTAAGGTCAACTCTGTCCAACTGATATTTAAGTTTAATAAGTCACAAAAGAGTATTGGGGAATTCAGTGTCATCTTCAGACAAACCAATATTCTTCCCAGGCAGATGCTTAAAAAATGTCTGTAAAATCCTGATCCCTTCTACTTGTGTTTTATGTGAGCTGTCAGAGGAAAGAGCAGGAGGTCATGCATAAAAGTATCTGTGAATCCTGTCAAATACATTATGAATGCCAGCTCAGCAAGAAGTGACATGAACTAAGATCTTTTTCAAGCTGGCAACAGGTTTGCAGAAGGGATAACTGATTATTTCTGATGTTTTCCATTAATGAGTCTGGTGTGCTAGCAGATTCACGCATGCTATATAACTTCTTGGAATGGGCAGAAGTATCTTAACAGAAACTTTTCTGTTGTGCAACAACTCCCAGCAGTGATAGATTCTGCATTGTAACTATTATTTCCTTTGTAACAACACAGACATATTTGCAAAAAGTTGAGGTTCTTAAGTTTTCTTATGAAAATGTTTGACACGGAGTTTCCTGGGCATAATTCCAAGACTTAAAGTATAGGAGAGTGGTACCTCTGCACTCTCTGCTTTGGTGAGAATACATTTAGCCAAATCTCTAAGGAAGCTCCACTGCTGACTTGTACAATCCTATTTATTATTGAATAGGATGGGACCTATTTATTCACCCCAGTAGTGATCTGTATTTCCACCTTGGAGCTACAGCAGAAAATAAATGGTGCAGTCTGACCTGTACAGGAGGCTGGTGAGGAAAAGTTGCAAAAACTTCTGGATGGCATTCATTCTTTCCATCTGTACCTGCTGTCAGCTTCCAGCCTTCCTTTTGAGTCAAAGAACCTGTGGGTAGTCAGGAAGCTTTGCCTCAAGCTCTTAGTGAATTTGCTAAGCTAGGTAATTTTGTGGAAAACCAGTGCATTTCCTCTGGGATATCAGAAACAACAGATGGTTTCCCAGGTGTTCAGTGCAACTGCCTTGTTTCGGTGTAGATATCGCATTTTGTGTCTGATGCTTCCTTGAGATTTCACTTATAAGAACTGATGTGAAAATCCTAAATATATAGTAGCTGTTGTATTCCCAGATAGCATGTTAGCAAACTTTGATGATATAAATGGGTTCCTGAATACTTTGCTGCTATGGTTCACCAACGGTGGTTGGGAGTTTTTTGTGGGTTTTGTTGTTTTTTAAAAAATAATTTTTAAATTCAGCTATTTTTTCAAGATAAAAATTTAGTCTTTCTTCATATTTTATAGATTTTCTCAGCCTTAAACATTAAATATCTTATTACAGCTGTACAAAACTAAACTATATGACCAAAGGAAACAGAAGGTCTTATGGCTTCTATTTAAGGTAAAGCATATGTCAGGGATCACATTTATAGTAGCTATGACAAAGCACAGGTGTGTGTCCCAGTTTATCTCCTAAGAGCTAAGCTACCTGGTAAGGATGGATTTTGTGGGAGATGATTGTTTTAAGTGCAGTTTCTGAGTGAGTCTAGCGTTTCTTAAAGCTCCTGGAGGCGAGATGCTGTTTGCCTTAAGTACATTTAGACATGGTCTAAAGAGGTACTGTCAGCTCACATGGACAAAACTGAAATATTCATATCTGCTGCCATGAACTTCAGTATTAACCAGCTTTGACAAAGGGCCGCTCTGTGCCGCTTTGCCGAGGGAGGCTGTGCAGACCCCGCGGAGGAGGAACAGACCCGGGTCCCTTCCTGGGGGTGCTGCCATGGACGGCTGTGTCCCGCCACGCTGTAAGCTGTCGGCTGCTGGGAGAGGGCCGCCGTCCCACACCTCCCACCTGGCACGGGCTCTGCTCCGGGGGAGCAGGGGGCTCAGCTCCGGTTTGGGAACCAGCCCCGTGCCGCAGGAGGAGATGAGCAGCCGTGTCCCGCTGATCCCCTTCCATGCACAATGCGCTTGCTTTCTAGCAGCTACACCTGGTCTTGCCTCCCTTCAGTTAATTTTACAAAAGAGGCTCGTTATACTCACTAAGAGTCATTTCAGCTGTGACTACTGAGACAATTCAGAAATACACACGTCTCAGGTAGTGAATTACGTAGTGGCTGTCTGTTTCATGTGGTGACGTAAAATGTTTATGGTCCAAGCATACACATCAACGAGGTGAGTAAGAGGTAGTGGTTATTCTGTATAAACTTCTGGAGTGTTTGATATTTTTTTGCCTGTCTTTCTGTCCTGACTTGCGCTTAGGTAATTTAAGTACTGGTCACTACAAATAACACAGCAGGCAATTCATAGCAATCTGCGACTGAATCATCCGTAGTCCTAACACTGCAGACTTAACTCCAGTGCAAAACCTGTCTTCACCTTCAGGGACTGGTATTCTTTGTGATTCCAAACTCCTGGAATTTTGGTTTCGGTGGGAATCTGGGAATTAATACACTGTAAGAAAGGAACTAAAAATAGCCAATGTTTTCTCTTTTTGAAGTGCTGTGAATCGTTTCACAGCCTAGGTCATATCTATATATCTATATATATCTTCCTTTTTTCCTGATTCTTCAGCCATAGGTATGGAAACTCTTTCCTCTTCAGAAGAAGATGGAAATGCTGAAATACATACCATATGAGGTAAAAGTCACTCAGAGAGTCAGAGAACATACACAGTTTCTGTGCTATTTAGAATAAGGAATAATGTGTAGTACTTTATGTATAGCCTCCTTCTATGTTTGGTTTCACAGCATCAGAAGCTTGTGATCTTTTTTTTTTTTTTTTGTGATGGTATTTACTTTTTATTCCCTATCGGCACATCTGGGCAAGATGTGAGCGTTGACAGTAAAACAACAATCTGCTTCCAGGATCATGGTAGATATAGATTTTTTTAACACAGTGTCTGAACACCTGTGGTATGAAGCAAAAAGGCAGTTTCTGCCGGTACAGCACTGGAGCTTGTTTCTATCATGTAATTCTGCAATTCTTCTCGATTTCAGACTCAGCAGTTTGCCAATGCCACAAAACAAACCAAGGATGATATTTTATAGCCAGTCTAAGCATCTGGCCATCCGGAGACACCCATTTCTCCCCAGATGTGTCTGGGCAGGAAGCGGTCCCAAGTCTGTCAGAGGATGCTCACCTGGGTTTGACTCTTGCTTGCAGAACCTGCTAAGAGCTCTCCATTAGTCATGATATAAGTCAGTTTGGACCATTTCTTCCCTTTACTTATGGCTTTCTCACCATCTTTCTTTTCTTTTCTCCTTTCCCGTTCCTCCCCTCTCCCTGTTGCTGTTGCCTTCTCTCCCCCTGTAGAGCTCTCCGTCAGCCTCCTTGCAGTGATAGTTATTGTGTGTGGACTGGCCCTGGTGGCAGTTTTTCTGTTTCTCTTTTGGAAGCTGTGCTGGGTTCCCTGGAGGAACAAGGCCATTTCTTCTAACCTGGCCGTCTTGCAGAGCGAGGCAGGCTGCAATAAGGAGAACATGGCAGACAAGCTCAAGGACACGGGTGCCATAAGTTTCCTGGAGGCAGCGGTGAAGATCAGCCACACATCGCCAGACATCCCCGCAGAGGTCCAGATGTCCATGAAAGACCACATCATGCGGCGCACGCGGATCCAGAGGCAAACAACGGAGCCTGCGTCTTCCACCAGGTGAGTGGGACGCAATGCTCTGCAGGGATGCTGCGCCCCGGGGCAGCTGGCAGGGTGGGAGAAGTGCTTAATGGAGCCTGGGGTTCAGATACCTTCAGGGAGGCTAAAGAAAGCACTCCACCCTACATGCTGGATTACTTTCCGAAGATTGGTCATTAACCAAATAATGTGTTAAGACTGGCTTACCGTGGGCCCTTTTAAAAAAATCAAGGATTCAAGCCCTATTACTGTGACTTGACCTCATTGTGTCAAGCCGCCAGTATGCTTTGGCCACTTTAATTTTGTTCCAACATGAGAGGCAGGCTGAAGTATCAATGATGGTATGCTGTCAGACAGAATTAGACCTTTTTGCTCTCTCTTGTTGTTGTGGCTCCTAACAGAAACAATTAGATAAGCAGAATTGACGTATCGCTCACTGCACAAGCTTAGAACCAGCTGCGCTCAGTGCTTGTGCTCAGTGCGTCTCTGTCTCAGCCAGGGACAGAGATGTCATCATCATACTCAGTAAATCAGGATAAGGCTGTATGAACCTTGGGACACCTTCTCAGCAAGAATACTGAGAAATACGGTACCTCTTCCTTGACACAGAAGGCCATGAAACTGGGACAGGAAAGGGTGATCGCAGGGTCCTGGCTGTGCCCCAGCACTTCTGCTTGCTTTGTTGGCCATGCCCATGATGTGTGCGAGAGTGCAACTGCAAAAACAGACATTGCTCAGAAAATTGGCTGCAGTATTGCAGAATTAATAAGGCACCGATCACAGCCTTCTGTTTGAAGTAGCTGGAGTTAAAATCAACTGGTGCCAACTGCAATTGTGCCACATACTATTTTATTTAACTGCACCGCTTTTTGGACAGCTGATTGCCTCTTTGTCATGCACACGCTCATTCTGCTTTTATTACACCTTTCCAATGGAGGAGAAAACAAAAGCTCAGCCTGTCTGAATTAGGACAAACAAAGTGGGACTTGGTTGTGTGTGGGAAGGTTTCAAACCCACTTTCTCAATCGAAAAAGCCCAGCATGAACCACAGGCAGGCAGCCAGACCTGGGGACACTGGGGAACAACCTCAGCAGTATGGGATTTCTGACTCAACAGCCCAGCCTAACCCAGGCCAAAATGCCTTTGAGGAACCTGCCAAGGAGAAGTGAGGTCTCCAAGCACCATGTATCACTGAAAGCTAATGCTCTGGCTGTACAAGTTCTTGGTATGGTTAAATAACTCCATATACTGCTCTTGTAAACACCAGATAATCTGAAATAATGCCTTGAGTCCACAGAAAGCTTTTATGCTTTGCTTAGATAAAGCTTTGCTTACATCGTTTCCCTTCTGCTGAAGGGGAGCTCAAGGCAAGAGACAGATTCCATATGAGGCTGTACATTCCTCCCTGTCAAGAATTATCTATCGGTTTCTGATGAGAGTCTGTTGGAGAGGTTTGGAAGCAGCAATACCCAGAATAAAACCTAACTTTCTGAGATGCTCGTGGTTCTCTCACTTTAAAAGTTTTTTTTGCCTGAGGGAAACTTAGTACCAGCATCTTGGAAGTTTAAGAACTGAGGGTGAGAAAGAGTCTGCACATTGGGTTGTCTGTGGCTTGGTTAAGGAGTTGCTGGGTCTCATATATTTAGCTGTGGGCTGTTACTTGTGTAACAGGTGAAAAAATGCAGCTTGCTGCAAATACTCTGAAAGTTAGGAAATTTGCTGGATCGCTTCCTTTGACCACTGGAGGTGTTCCCTTCAGTGTTCATTTCCATAACGTACGTGGTTTCTGTACAGAGGTCAGGAGCACATATTGCACTCATTCTTGTGCTCTTCCCACTTTCCTAGCACTAGTAGTCCAGGGGAGAAAAATGTTCTTGGAAAACCATACAGCTGTTGTGTCTTCCTCCCGCAGGCACATCTCCTTCAAAAGGCACCTTCCTCGGCAAATGCATGTATCCAGCATGGACTACGGCATGGACCCACCGGCTGTGGCTGAGCAGCCAACCAGCATTGGTCGCATTAAGCCCGAACTCTATAAGCAAAAATCTGTTGACTCTGAGGACCCCAAAAAAGAGGCAGCAAAAACCTGTGGGAAAATTAACTTCACTCTCAAGTACGACTATGAGAATGAAACACTGACTGTCCGAATTCTCAGGGCTTTTGACTTGCCAGCCAAAGACTTCTGTGGCAGCTCAGATCCCTATGTGAAGATCTACCTCCTGCCTGACAGAAAGCGCAAGTTCCAGACACGAGTCCACAGGAAGACTCTGAATCCCACCTTTGATGAGTCCTTCCACTTTCCTGTGCCCCATGAGGAGCTGGTGAGCAGGAAGCTCCACCTAAGCGTCTTTGACTTTGACAGGTTCTCCAGACATGACATGATAGGAGAAGTTATCTTGGAGAACCTGTTTGAGGCCTCAGACCTTTCCCGGGAGACTTCCATCTGGAAGGACATTCAGTATGCGACGACGGTGAGTATCTGCTTTGGAGGGTTGTCCCTGCCCTGGGAGCGTTTGCAGCGCAGTGCCGTGGCGTGGTGTGTAGTACCTGTGCATGAGGAGTGGTGAGCGGCTCCAGGGCAAGATGGGTTGTGCTTCTCTTTTTGGCTGGACTGCCTAAAGGGGTAAGTCCTGCACAACTGCCAGCTGATGGGTTTATTGCCTCCCTGGAGATGGTACCGTTAGCCCTGGGGACCTACAGCCATCGCATGCAAGGATGGTGAAGGCTGTTGTACTCAGAAGCCTGTCAGCTTTACCACAATCCTGGTTTACTGGAATTTCGTCCCCTTACTTAGTGACTTGCTGTTATCTCACCCACAGCAAGTCCCACTGATACCAGGTTTGCTAAAAAACAACTGAGGGGTTCAGTATGTTCCCTGCCTGGCATCCCTTTGACATGTGAAGAGTCTCAGGTTCTGGTTGTCTGCCACGTGCACATGATAACAGTAAGAATTAGCTCTGGAGGTCCACTGCCAACCCATCAGGGATACTGGGCCTTACTGTACTAAGAGCGTTGTCTGATGTTTTGCTGGCAACTCTTCCAGAGCTTGATGTGGGTCTTTTAGTAGTTCTCTTGAATTCCCTCTGAAAGTGAAACCAAGCATCAGAGAAGGAAACGTCCCAGCCACTTTCAGTGTTGCAGGGAGCTGAAGCCACCTTCTCACATTGATCGCTGAGTGCAGAAGCAATGACATTAACCTCTACATAATAGCTGTTTGCTCCTCCATTGTCCTCCCAGGAGGACCTGGCTGGTTCTGAGGGCAAACAAATGATTGAACTGCTTTGCAGTTGGACACCAAGTCAGTCATCGTCTTTGTCATTTCATGTTGTTATTTCTGAAACTAGAATACGAGATGTCCTCACCCCTGTGGCTGAAAGCACAGGCCCTGTCAAATCTTTCACAGTGACTGGCACAACCTCATGACTTGCAAAAATCCGTCTTGCAACTTCCTTCGTAGCTCATCTCATACCTTTGCTCTCTGGCTTTCTGTATTGGGGAATGAACTTTCAAATATGAATATTTATTGCATTGTGGTCAGCAGTATTGAGACATTTGCGTTGCAACTCTCTGCAGCTTTTTTCTCAGTGCCATGTTCCTCACCAGTTGTACCCCTTGGTCACTACTATTAGTGCTTCTTCTTTCATTGTACTGTGTTCGTAAATTTCTAAGGGAGTTGTGAGGTCCCACATGCGTGTGCAGCACTGTATCCTGTGCTGTGGTGCCGCAGCTGGGACTCGGTGTGGGAGCTCAGCGCCCGGGCACCGCAGGGAATACAGCGTGTGTGCAGCATGTTGGCCCTGGTAGGTAGCTCTTGGGCTAGCAGCTGCCCTGGTAAGGCACAGAGAGCAGCCGTCATGCTTCTGTGGCAGTACAGCTTTTGCCATGCTTGTCTAAGGACACCGAGATATATGTGACGCCTGCCAGGTATGCCAAGGCATTGCTGGGAGCATGCTATGAGCTGCAGCTGTGTTGCCTTTTGAGCATCTTGCCTGCAAGTGAGGTGGGAGGGAGGCACAGGACTGACCATGAGGAAAGTCAATGGTATTAGTTAGAAGGGTGTTTACAGCTCTTGGCTTTCAATCCACAAATAGCCATGTCCGTTATGATTAGTGGTTGGTAATGAAAGGAAAAATGCTGGCAAAGAGGCAAGCAGGCGTCAGGCACATCCGTTCACCTGGCAAAGGGTTGCTAGGAGAGGAACAAGGTGCATCACACGTGAGGATGCCTCTTGGAGGCATCTACCTGTTTGCATCTGCTCTGCGTCTGAAGACTCAGCTTGCTGTCAGCTCTGCCAGGCTGGCTGTGATGTGCCATGGCGTTGAATCCTGGGGTGAAATCACTTGTGTGGTGGCAGGGAGTCTCCTTTTCCTTGCTGTGTGATCAGCATACAGAGAGTGTGGTAAGCCTGAAGAGTTCAGAGGGAAAAGACCTGTGGGCAAGAGTGAAACTGGGAAGGGGTAACACTTGGTCTCACTAGAGGAAAACCACATAAAACACATGGCTGCAGGAGAAGGTTATGGAGTTTTTAACCTGTGTATCTTCTATGTTCTGCTGGGATGGTTCTGCAACTTATAGAAATAGTGGGTGTTTTCCTAGCTGACTAAGTAAACTAATTTAATGGAAAAAACCCCCCACAAAAACAGGTGGAGAGACACAAACAGAAGTCTTGTTGAGGGAGAAGCCTCTAAAGAAGGTGAGAGAGGAGCAGAGCCAACATCATGCCCAAGACACATTGTGTAGCAGCCTTGCAGAGCTCCCACAGAAACATTGAGTGCCGCATTTGGCTCCGTCCCCTCATTCTCTCTGTGTCATTCTTTGGGAATGGGCCAATATTGGTACATCTCAGCCGGTTGTAACACACCCAAGGACATTTCTGTTTAATCAAAAATGAGAAGGGTAAATACAGTTTTCATAATACCCAAGGAAAGCTCTGGGTGACTAATAATACATTAGATCAATCCTGTGGGTAAGAAGATAGGAATGCACTTAAGCAATGATATAAGCTATTCAAATAGCTGGCACTCAACTATTTAATTAATGATTGTACAGCTTGTGAATCAGTGAAACATTTTTGGTTTCAAGTCTGCAAAGGTTATTGATTCAGAGCTTCCATTATTTCCTAAGAGGTACTGATATGAATTTTGGAAATGTCTCAGTGTCTATAATCTGCAAGAAAATAATGTACCCACAGGGCACGTTTTACTCTCCTGTATTTATGGCTGCAGAGAAAAATCTCTTGACCTAATACAATGAGGTCAAAGAACAATTTATGTTAGTTTTATACCCTGAACAGGTCCTCTCAGTGCAAGGAGAGGAATAAAAGATGAGGTGATGCCCACAGGGTGCTCTCACGATATCATATAGGGCCGCTCTCTTCTGACATTTGTGTCCAAGGCTTCCTGCTCTCATCCCTCCCAAACGAACACAGACCAAAGAGCATACGAAAGAATAGACCCAGCCCAGTGTGTCGTCTGAATGCCAATTGCTGTTGCACTGCGCAGCGGATATAGCATCCAGTGCAGCTGGCGCACAGTGAGATTTGGGTGCCCATTTCTTTGGGAATAGAATAACCATTTCTAATCATAATTTCAGAATATTTATTTTAAATCCTTGTCTAATGTCAGTAAAGTCTATAGCTAAGACTGGTAGATGCAGTGTCTGATTGGAGCTGGAGACACTTACGTGAAAAGGTACAATTCCAGTCCTCAAGCTTAGTTCTGATGCAGTGGCAGTGTTTGCAGCAGGTTCCAGGCGCTTCTTAGGAAGTGCCTCCTTGGTGCAGAGTTATTTATTCAGACTTTTTGTTATATAAAGCAATTCACCTTAAAAGAGGAAGAATACCTCTAAAGGTAACAAGTGCCATGTTTTAAAAAGCAAATTGTAATTTCGGGCAGACAATTTTTGAGTGGTCATTTTAAGACACTGTAAATGAATGAGGGTCCATAAAATATTGAACTCCCTATCCTCTGAAAATTGGCCGCATTGGAGTCAGGCAGCAAGAACCGCAGCTCAGCTCAGCTCTCAGGGTACAGGTGACACCAGAGGTAAAACTGCCAAATGTTTCGGAGCACTCAGTGGTGGTGTTTGTTGCTGCTCTACCTCCAAGACAGCAGCCCGACTTGGGGGCACCCGTTATATTCAGGGTGCCGTAGCTGCAATGCAGTCAAGAGTTAGAAGCTGCAGGTGCTCTAAAAGCTCTTTTGTATGTGATGAAAATGATTCTGGTACCTTTAGTAATATTTTGTGAGGCAAGAAATTTAGCTCCCAGTAGACACATCGAGAGGTACTAAAGGTAGAGGAATAATAACTCACTAAATGTTTTCACCGATTTCCTTACTGGTCACTGACAATGAGGCTGTGACTTGAGGTCATTTTGTCGTATTGGAGGGAAAGCTGTTTAGGATGCCATTGGTTCATCAAGGCGAGCAAGAGATCAGTGTGGGAACCCTGAGTGGGTGAGAGTATTAAACTCTTATTTACCACCAATAGCACCTTCTGAGACAACGTTTATTTAGATACAACTCTAGTCATACGTTGCTCTGCCCAGAAAACATTTGGCTGCCACTGTTTCTTTTGTACACTCTATGCTTAAGGAGATTTTCAATTTATTTGCTAGTCAAGTGAAGTCTTGTCAAGAATCAAGACTTTTATATAACGTTCATTAGTATTCTGCACGTCTAAGTGGAATAAATATCTAATCTTTGCCTTACCAGAAAACGAGAAGGAAATAATTTGGCAAAAAACTCATCCGTCAACAAGATCTATTCTCCTAACACTTAGCAAAGCTTTAAGTGCCTAATACATTTACTTGTCTTTTTAGTTCCATCACTCTACTACTAACAGCTACAATTTCTTTTCAGCAGATCATTATATCACATTGAAATGAATCAAACACTCTGCTTCCAAAAATAAACAGGTTGTTTGCTCTACAGATGTGGGATCTGTATGTACAAAAGAAGATCTATTTTTTTTAAAATCCATTTTTGGAAGGTATTTGGAAATCTTTCTGCTGACTTCAGATGATAATGCTTTCTAGTTTAAATAATACTCTTGGTTTGTTTGGGTTTTTTTCCTGAATTCCCATGAGCAAGGCAATGATGGAATGGGCTTTTAGGAGGTGTAGTAGAGAAGGCTGGGTGTATAAGAGGTGCTAAGAGCTATGTGTAAAAGTTGTTTTATGGGGCACTAAAAGAGTAAATTGTATTTGCCTCTGTAATCCAGAAACTACCAAATGTTTCTGAGTGCCATCTGCTGGTTAATTCACTATTTATATACATACACATACATGCCTCATACTGTGTTTGTTAGCTCTTTGAGGGCATCTCAAAGGGGTTGGCGGTCCAAATGATAGTAAGCATGTCACAACCTAAAAGCTCAATTGCTACTAAATGGAGCCCTTCATGGTTCTCTTCTGTATTAAAGCTATGACCCCCTGGTCTGTAACTACCTAGTAATTCATGCTCAGCCTCAGAGAAAATCACCGTGTTACTCAGAGCTGTCTGCATTCTCTGCTGAAATGTTAGGCACCAACAAAGTCTGTAAACCTCTATTACTGAACTGATGGCAGCAGGTGTACTAGAAAGTCACACGTTGCACGTGTTGCAGTGTACAATCAGAGAATTATGGCACCGCTGCATGTTAAGGTCTCACCTTTCTGTCATCTTGCTCTGTGTTTGGTATCTCTCTCTTTGAAGAAATAGATGTTAGTGTCACACACTTGGCACTAGAAGATATATGCTGTACATTCAAGCAAAACTTGATACTAATATTATTTCCTTAATGGCCTTCATTTGGTGTTAGATATCACTTCACTCCTGCGTAAGCAATGGAGCAGAAAAAGAGGCATGCATTAGCTGTAGTCCTGCAATAGGAAGCACAGACTGAGGCAGTGAAAGATTATCCTTAACTATGATTTGAAGCTGCAATATTTGGGCTCACATTTTTTTCCCTGTTCCCTATATTCATTTTTAGCCAAATAATGTTGGGATACACTGGAAAATAAATTCTGCAGCACCACCATATAGTAAAGTGTCATTCACTTGAAAATGACAGAGTAGAGAAAAGCCTGTTTCAGTGTGAGTGCTCCATGAATCCCGCACGAAGCATTGTGGTGGTGGGTGGAGGCAGCCTAGCTGGTTCTTGCACGTTTCCAACATAATGTGTTCTCTGTTTTATTAAAGGAAAGCGTGGACCTGGGAGAGATCATGTTTTCCCTTTGTTATTTGCCAACTGCAGGTCGCCTCACCTTAACAGTCATTAAATGCAGGAATCTCAAAGCTATGGATATCACTGGTTACTCAGGTAGGTGCTCAATGGCTGAGAAGGACCCCATTACATCCACGCTTCTTCCTCCTCCCTCATGGTAGCCTCAACGGGTAGTGGGCATATGTCTCTTGATGCCAAGGCTGTATCGTCACTGAGACACCTGACAAAGCTTTGTCCACATTTTAAGTATGTGCAAAATTTTAAAAGTAGCATTGTCTATTAAACCCATTCCCAAGGGCATGAATCCAGGGAGGGTGATTATATACCTGAAAATACTGCTATTCAAGGAGACTGCCAGCAGTTTCCCATCCCCACAGGAGGGTTTGCAGAGTCAAAGCTCTGATGCATCTCTTGGGTTGGACGCTTCAGATCTGTTGCAGATACTGACCCTAGCAGTTTTACGTGAGCAGGGAGTTTTCCATCAGATAATCCCCTACAGCCAGAATCAATCATTTTACCCCAAGATTAGGAAAGGATCGTGGGCCACCTGGGTAAATCCCAGGTGAGTGTGCATGCCTCTGTACAGTGTCCAGTACTCAAACATTAGGATCAAAGTCACCCGAAGACTGTATGCATTCACAGTTCCCAAGAGTTGGCTTACAAATTCAGCATGCATAAATTCTGGATTTCAACATAAAAAGCAGTTTCTTTTCCAGAGCTCAACATCATAGCATTTGAATTTCATTGATGAGTTCTGTAAAAGGCAGTAACAATACAGTAAAAGATCTTTGCAGAAAACAGTTCTACTCAGTTGGAGCTTGACGCCATATGAAATGCCTGAGAATTGAGACTTCAGATGAAGCCAGCTCAGCATTTCTGTAATAATACATTGCACCTTTACTGTTACTTGAAAATGCATTGAAATTGCCTGAGCAGCCGTTACAGCAAACAGGAGCTGTTTGTAACTTGGAGGGCATTCTGCCATGATCAGCCAGTGGAAAGCATGTGAAGCAGAGCTGCCCTAATACCTTTTCTTTCTGCTGCTCTCTGACAATGGAAAAATGGGTTTTAAAATTCCCCTACTCACCGTAACTCTGCTACATAATGTTAGCAGTTGGATAGTTTTGGTAGCAGTGCAGGAAAGGATCCCTGTAAAATAACTCCCTCTGCCTGTTTGGATCATCAAAATGCTGCATAACCTTTTGCTCTCTTAGGCAAATTTTGAAAAAATTACAGTTTCACTTCAGAGAAAGCACTGGGTTTGCTGTCTGTGGCCATGCAATTAACGCAAGGTAGAATACCTGAGTGCCCAGTGCCCGTTATCATCTTCTGATGAATATGGTCTCTTGGTTTGAGATAGGGCCTTCTTACACTTGCAAAGCCTTATCACAGAAAAACTGATGGAAACGGCTGATTTTTCCTTCCAAGAAGACTGCAGTGCTGGTTCTCCAGTGCCTGAACCTCGTGTCAGCACTCACACCAGTACGAGAAATGGTGGGTTCGACAGGTACACAGACATCCCTTTGTCTAAAAGTACATTTGAGGAGTGCCTTTGGCTCATGGTAATTTACAGTCCATCCTTTCATAATGCTGTTTCTATATTGTGACAGTAACAAAATAAACCTCCATAAACAGAAGGCTTTTTCCTATCTCTTCCTCTCCAGATCCATATGTCAAAGTGTCTCTGCTCTGTGATGGGCGAAGACTGAAAAAGAAGAAAACCACCATAAAGAAAAACACGCTTAATCCCACTTATAATGAAGCAATAATCTTTGACATTCCCCCAGAGAACATGGATCAAGTCAGTCTGCTTATTTCCGTCATGGACTATGATCGGTAGGTGGGAGGGTCTGGAGAGCTGGAGGGGAAAACATCCCATTGGGTGCAGGTTTTCCTGCTCAATAGCCATGTTCCTTAGTATCACAGCCTTGATTGCACCGCTCTGTGGCATCAGTCTGTCTCTAGTGATTTATTGTTAAAGTGTCATTGTTATTTATGGTTATGGAAAATTACCTGCTAGAATAGTAAGTATGGTAAAGCTGGTGGCATTTTCTTGAGTGAGGACTGTGTTCCCCTTCACTATTTGCTTGTCCTGCAAACTGTCATTCCTTTTTAGAAGGCAAATGGTCTCACTCGGAGCAGCAATTGGTGTATGAATTACCCATTACTGAACTTGTACTTATTCTTACTGTACACCACTACATCACACATCCTTCCAGATTCTGTATCTGGATGATCTACAGTTCAAATCATTTTAAAGTTGTTATAATTATTTCTGGCGATGGCAGTGCCTCACTGTGCTGGAGGCTGCCTGCGCTGACAGTAGCAGACAAGATCTGACTGTCGTCGTGCAGATATGACAGCCCATGTTCACTAGCACCATGCCTTGTGGCACTCTGATAACATGGGGTCAGGCGTCTCAGTTAGACAGTGTACGGGCAGTCTGCATGAGAGATAATCGTGTTGCTTTTTTTCTTATTGTTCTTCAGAGTGGGTCACAACGAGATTATTGGGGTTTGCCGTGTGGGGGTCAATGCTGAAGGACTGGGCAGAGACCACTGGAATGAGATGCTGGCATACCCACGCAAGCCCATCGCGCACTGGCATCCATTAGTGGAGGTAAAGAAGTCTTTCAAAGAGGTGTGTGGCGTTATTCTTTCCTTTTAATGCATGTGCTGTGCATGACTGAACTGGTTCAAGCCTTTCAGAGAGCTTCTACTCTCACTTGGGAATTTCTGGCAAGAACTGAGGGAATTTTCTCACCAGAAATGAACTCTGGAAAACAAGCATCTCTGTATTGTCTCGAAATAGCTCCTTGAGCTTGCAAAGCAAGAATGAAAGGGACTGTATTTACAGATGTGACTGTTACTGTATTGGGTTTTTTCCTTCTTCTTCTTTTTTTTTTTTTTTTTTTTTTTTTAAATTAGAGATTGAGAGCAGTAAGGAAGGAGAATGCTGTTCTGATTGCAGAACAAATTGTCCAGGGACATCGCCTATTTCAAGTTTCAGTTTTTCCATCCTGAAAGTTTTTTCTGTTGAATCATCTCCAAGCCTTTGAGGGAGAATAAATAGAACAAATGTAATTGCTCTAAGCATCTCCAGAGAAAGAGATTCACTTGATGCAGCCCTAGATGATAAAATAGGGCTGAAATGCCTGGGTACCGTTTTGACCATCTCTAGCATTTTCTTCCTCCTTGCACTCTATTTTCTCACGCTCTTATAGAGCTCTTTGGGTTTTGCCTGATTTAGGTCATAAATTCTGGTGGAGAGAGATGTGGAAAATAGCACACGTGCTATTGACATGTCAGGTATGAAAAGAAAGCCAGCATTTGTGGCCAGTGGTAGTATAATAAAGGCAATAAAACTTCCCACCGTATCTGGGGCTAAGGAGGCACTTTCCCTCAAAGCCACAGACTAAGTACATAACAAAAAGCATCTTATTTTCCCTTTGAAGTTCAGATACTGAGCTCTACTGGAAGGCAGATACTAGGCTTGGTGATCCTCCACAGTACTCTGAATTAGTGTGCATCAAACCTTATGTTTCTTTGAAATCTGCTCTTTCCTCTAACAAGAATGCAGTTTGTGCTCAGTGCTCTCTATCCCAGCCCATATTCATCAGGCTGGTTTCTGAAATTCAGACGTGCCTATCCCAGAGGCAGGTCTGCTTCATCTGTGGGTCTTTTTCTTTCTCCAAGCATTTGTAAGCAGCAGGTGTGCAAGGTGAGGCCAGCCAGCTGCCTGAGCAGAGCTCTGCAGCGGTTTTCATTACTGCTGCGTCCCTTGGTGGGCATTTCACTACCGCAGATGAAACATGGCTGTAGGGCCCTGTTCAGAGCTAGGGTTTATCAGAGGAATACCCTTGCTTCCTAGACCCAGGTCAAGTTACACCCAGTGGGAAAACCTGGCAATTAATATTTTAGTCTAAGACACAGTGGAGATACCTATATCAGTTCATGGAAATCTGAAAATTTACACTCACTTGGATTAGGCGTCTCATGGTCTCATATTGCACCACGATAAATTGGGAATAACCACCCAGGGTCAGCTGTGCAGAACTGGTGTAAATCTAAACAGAATTAAACCGATGTGCAAATTGTGTATAACGGTAATATTGCCTTCGGGTGGTGAGTAGGACCAGGTTTTCATTAGCCTTTCCGTGCCAGAACACTGGCATCGTACCCATGAGCCATAGCTGTTTGGGCAGGCAACATATGCCATCTCACACTGCCACGGAGAGCTGGGGATCTGCGACCGCTGAGTTTCAGCATAAATGCTTAGCGATCTATCATTTGACCGGTTAACTCAATGTCTGTATCATCCATAGCACCTCACAGCATGATACCAGCTGCCACGTCTGACCCAGGGGCAGGAGTTCCTTCTCCAGTTTGTAATTTATATGACTTTAATACACTATTTTTCAGATGCAGGTGGGAGTTTGAAAGAAAGGCTCCTGTAAAGTTTTTGATAGTCAATAGAAAAAAAAAGACATAATTATTGTGACAAAACTCAGAGAAACAATGTAAGGCATGTAAGATGACTCACCTTCTAAAATACACTTTGAAAACCACTGCCGAGACCCCAAGACTTTGGAAAAAAACTCCGAGTGAATCATTTCACCCCCCAGTGCACAGGTCAGGAGCTCTGCTTAAAAGAAAAGAAAAAAAAAAGCCTCTGATCATCTGTTCTGGTATTTCTGCCACATGCTGGTGCACAGAGCCAGCAAGCAAATGGTCCCTGTATTTATTTGCCCTTTTAAGTTTTAGCACTGCTGTCTGCAAATCCCTAGTGCAGTTTAAAAAAAAACAAAGCACACAAAAAAGGGCACAGCTCCTGGACAGACATTAATGGGAAATGGTATTTGTTGGTTACAACTAATCATATCATCTTTCTCATATGTGTTTGTGCATCTTTTAAAAGCATTTTGGGCTTTGTATCCTGTATCATCAGCTCCGGGTCCCCATGCACACGGAGGCTGTCCAGGCCAGGGGGGTGCGCACTGGGTGGCAGGGGCTGAGGGTCACGGCCGCACGCTGCGGCAGAGCCGCCGGCCACCTGCATCGGTCCAGGCCCCGTGGGCTGCCACCTCTGTGGTCAATCTACCATTGAATGCAGATGCTGGGGGAGAAGCTGCTGACCCTCCATCCCTTTTTCACCCTTGTATCTTTGTGGGTGTGAGCTCAGGCTGTGCTGGCTTCCCGAGTGGTCATCTTCATCTTCTTCATCTTCAAGAGTGTTCACAGCTGGGCACTGGCAAATGGAGCGTTTGCTTTCTAGTTGATCCTCATGCTCTTCTCTGTTTGCTCTAGCAATTAGTAACAGCCTCTGCTGTACTTCAGTGTCTTTCCTGATTGAGTGCTTGATCTTAAACTGAAAGCAAGAAAGCTAGGATTGAATTGTCTTTTTGAATGTAAAAATTGAGCAATGGATGACTGGAGCTGTTAACCCAGGAGCACAGAGCTGTTCAGCGCCTGCTGCCATCTACCCTGTGCCGCTCCACAGCTATACGTCCTGGCCCCCTCGCCTCATCACACAGCTCAGGACTGCAGATGGGTGAAGAAAAGGGTAGGGAATCTGGAATTTCTTTACTAGCCTACATGCATACAGCCCTGCCTGGTATGCCTTGAAAAAACTCTGGCCAAAAAAAGGGGCTTATGCCATATTTTGACTACAGCTCAGAATCACAGGTTCTGGTGAAGTTACCAGGAAAACCATCACCAGAGGCGTGTTGCACCAGGAGGACAGACCAGCCCTGGCTCGCGGCTCCCCACCACAGTGGTGCAGGATGGACAGATGGACGCCAGTGCCCTTGGGGCTGTGCTCCCTGGGCTGGGCCACTGGCCGCCTCGTGTGTTGCAGGCATGGTTCCTTGCCTGTCCAACACGAGGACCCTGGGCAGCATTGAGCCTGTTCCAGCAGCTGCAGTGCTGTGCCAACACGGCCCAAAAACCTCATGTCGGGGTCAGCAGCATGAATCGGGCCCTTTCTCCATGAGCCAGTGTTGCTCTTTCTTCTCTTTCATTGCTGGAGTCTTTAGGGAAACTTGCTTCTTTTACGTTTCATGTCTTTGGTTGCTCCATATTTATCAACAGTGAGTAAGAAACTGTAAGGACTGCACTTCTTTAATGACCATCATCATTAAAAAGAGAACATGTGCAAATGAATCATTAATTACAGGCTTTTAAGTACTATCCTCCTCACACAGCTGTTTAGAAGGAGTTTGTGAGCAGAAGAGAATCCCACTTGCTGTTGCATTTTGAAGTTATTCTGACAATGAACTCTTGCGCTCAGCACAAACCTGTTCCCATTTTTCAGCCCCGAGGTCCTGCTGGCACCTGCTGCCGTGGCCTCGGCCTCCTAGGTGTGCTTCAGCCACCCCACCCTTGCCCTTCCTTCTGCATCTCTCAATACAGGTTAAGTGATGTGTCTATAAAAAGAAATATAAAATTACAACATGTCTTTCCAGACTTTGATGGGGGACTTCTGAAAATTGGAAATGTCTCTGTTGTCCATGACAGACAAACTCTGTCTGATATTCTAGAGCAGCATCATCAGTGCAATGCAAAATGGGTCTTTGATGTTACCAAGTCCCTCTGACATTCAGCATGGGAGCATTTATTTGTTTCAGCTATTTCTCCAGATAAAAACCAATAACTTTGCTGAGAGCTAAGTCAGGCCCATAATGAAGAACAGCCATTTATCTTTAAAGATACGCAAAACCAGCCTCTTCCAGACTTTTGAGCATGTTTGACTTTCATTGAACTGTTCCTAGTTTCTGACTGTTAATTACACAATGGATGGTTCACCTTTTCTAATTAAATGAAGGAAAAGTATCTCCAGGTTCCTCACAGCACATTGGTCGCTTGAACCTACTCTCAGAAGAGTTTTCATCACATTTTTGGAGTAGCAAACATTGTCACTGTAACTGCAGGCAGAACAATGCAAGGAGCATGCTGAGGACTCTGCCAAAAGCCCATTTCTATTGTAATTTCTGCTTATCTGCTGTTTTATTGGTAATTCTCATGGGGAGGTTGTATCCATATTATCAGTTCCTCAGGGATTTTAGCAAATACATTTGACATGAGAAACGTAGAAGAAACTGTTTTCTTACCTTAAGGTAGCCTGTTTGGAAGGACAACCTTTCCAGCTTCTTCATTCATGAATTTCTGCTCAGCCCTGATGACATATAGTCTGTATAATGCAAACCTGTGCAGTGAGTTAGTTTACACTGACTGATCTCTTTGGGGAAGGAAATTGGCTGAATTCTTCACCCTGTATCTGCCCCTGCTTTGTAACCATCAAAATGCACACTTGTGAAGCGAATGATAAAACCCAGCCTCTGCCAGCTGGCTTCAGATGAACATGAACGTGCTCTGTGTGCTGCAAGGCCAGACCTGACCCAGAAAGGGCCAGTGCTGATGAGCAGCCATCCCATGGCTTGTCACCAACTATCACCGAGGTGTACCTGCATGGTTGCAACCCCCAGCATGCAGCAGCTGGGGAGGCCTGGGGCTGCAGGGGGCTGCACCCCTGCAGCAGGCAGGAGGCACAGCCGCCCCAGCTCCAGGCGCTTTGTTATTGCTGACACTGACAGCGTCTGCAAATGGTTGTTTGGCTTGCTCAGTCTTCCTGTGAGCACCGTGCAGCCATCCTGTTCTCTCCTTTTCAGTTGCGTTTCATTTGAAATGCCTTTGCCAAGGCAAGGGTGAAGTTTGATTTGCCAAATGGGTTTTCACCCACAGAAGTGAAATTCATACATGCTAGAGCATTAATATTAGCCTGCAAAGACTTTCTGCTTATGTAGGAGAGAAGGGAATTGTTCGGGGGGCGGGGTTGGAACGAAGCAGTGGAAGTACTATGCCTCCTGTTGTCTCTGGGAGATGTCTATCATTTGTCATTTGAATTTAATAAAACAAGATGGTGAGATGGGCAAGTACTCAAAATGAGGAGTAATGGTTTTGAATTATAACAGCCCCCAAGGCAGATGACTAATAATTTATGATCCCATAAGTATGGCAAAAAAATGTTTGCTACATCCACTGACTCTCTGATCTGATTTTCACTTTGAGAAATGTCTCTGGCACTGTGGACATAGCTTCTGTGTAGTCAAATTACCAGGCTGGAAAGACTCAAGTAATTTTGCAATTAGGCAGTATTTCTAAAACAAAAAGGCAACAGCACTAAACCAGGAAACAACAGAAAGCTAAACTGAGAGCAAACTTTGTCTTCATAGCAGACACAGATACAGTTTATTTTTCCTTTTTTTGTGAGCAGTCCTCACGATTGTGAATTGATTTACAAAGCAATAAGCTAAATTGTTCAGTAATTCTTCCTGAGTGGTTAAACGCAGGCATTCAGTAAGTTTAAACATGCTGTAGAGCAGATGAGAATACTGCAGGACAGGAGACAGGCAACGTGGTAAAGGGATGTGAAGAATTTCAAATAATCTCTCCCATTTGCTTAGACTTGCTTTCTTTTTTCTCCCACCAGTGGCAAGGCCGGGCAGCGAGCTTTGACAGCCAGGGTTCCTGTCCCTCGCCTAAACCACCACCCACACCGTGATACAGAGCGCAGCGAGTAAAATGGGACTAAACCAAGTTATTTTTACACTTGGCCTACAGTCTCAGTAATTTGTTGCTGAGTGGCAGTGGCAGCAGCAAGACTTTCTGGTCTAGTTGTTCCTGCGTAAGTAAAGGCAGAAACCTGTTTTGTGGTCAAATATGTCTTTGTCTAATATGTCTCCCAAGGTGATGGTTTTTTTGTGGCTTTTTGCTGTATGGATCTGTTTCCAGAGGAAGAAGGTGCCCTGAGACATGAGCTGGAAGTTTGGTCTGTAAAATAACACGTAAAATAGTTTTTTGTGTGTACAAAGGCTGGAAAAGTGCAAAGATACTCTGAGTGCCTACAGGCAGCACAGGTGGCCAGGAGACGGGACATCTGAACCGGCCCTACTGCACTGTCTGCGCTTAGAAGGGCAGCAGCGAAAGGCACAAGAGACTTCTTCTGATCTGCGAGCAGCTCTTTACTCTTGTGGTCAGCCCAAATCCAGCAGTGTGTTCACAGGTTTCCTCTTCGTGTAGAGGTGTTCATGAGCTGTTAGAAGTCTGTGCAGTGTGTATCCCAAATTCATTTTGTCATATATAAAAAATGCCGTTGATTCCTCAGGGGGGGAAAAACCGTTTTTTTCCCTGTATTTGAAGTCTCCCTAGAGCTACCTGCATGAACAGTTTCTTAAGACCCCTTCGTAGCTGCTGCTCATTCCCCCCGTACATCACCACGTTATCTGGAGTGGAGAGAACTGCGTTGCCACAAGTGGGGTTTGGACATAGAGGGGGAAAGATGTTACAGAAATAGGTGACATCCTTGCATGAACACTAGATCTTTGTTTCTCATATCAGCCTAGTAATAAAGGGTGAATAAAAGGGTAAAGGGAAATATAGAAACTCAACCAATACTAAAAAAAAAGCTTCCAAACTTTTTTCTTGAACTATCAGCATTTCCTTAATGAAAAAAGTTTCTAAGGCCCAAACCCTGGAGGAAGACCAAGTTTTGAAAAAATGAAACTTTGCTGGTTCCTTGGCTGCAGAGGCCAAAAATGAAGTTATAACATCCCAAGTACTAGCTTTGCAAATGCAGCTAAATCAGCGGATCTTTATCAGACAGCGGCAGATTTTGGACACTTTCTCAACATGGATTTTTCTCAGAGTTAATAAGTACATTAGTGCTGTTTGTTCCACTGTAATTAAATTAAGTAAATGCAAATATTTGGGGTTTGAGTTAAAACAAAATTTGCTAGCAAGGCAGCCATTTCTCCTCACATTGGGTTAGCAGAACTGCATACATCGGCCACAATCTTCAGGCCAACTTCAGTTTCCATTTTCCTAAACGTCACAGCATCAGCCTTCGCTGAACATCATGGCTAGCAGAGAACGGTATTTGTTTGCATTGTTTTTCTGGGTAAGATGAATCCTTTGTTCAGTGAAGGACCAATACGTAATTTCTCATCACACCTTGTGTCTTAATTCTTTTTATGTGCCACATGCTATAGAAGCAGAAACTCAATAAAATTATTTTATTTGTAAGTCTTGCCTTGTCTGGTGAAATACTTCCTCTTGTGAAGGCAGTAATTGTGTGTTATGTGATTTTAGATGGTTACAGTAATCACAGCGGATGCTATAAAATGTGATAATAACAGACCCTTGCATGGTATGAGGCAAGGCAAGGGCAGACTGCGTGATTTGGAGCAGACACTCCTTAGGCCATAAACTCTGCCGTTCTTGGTTGTCCTGGGACAGTCAACACACATCCTTTGGGGAACTGCTGAGCACTAGTCACAGAAGAAAAAAAAAATATATTTCAAGCGCTTACAGTTCATTGAAACAAAAAGGTCGTAAAACTGCATTAGCTTTCCAACATAAAGAGTACTGTAGACTTCTACCAAGGGACTTGGCTGGGGACGCCCCTTTTCGAGACGACCCATCCTTTCTGGCAATGTTCCAGGCCTTATTATAGGAAAGAGTTTCTAACCGTTCAAAATAATTGACTTACAGTGGTGGATGGTTCAAAAACTGACCGCAAGCCCCCTGAACCTTGACCTGAGCTGAACTGAGCCTTGGGTGTTAAGCACCATGAATTGGAAGTGCCTCTCGCAGGTTCGCAGATCAAAGCACCTGTAACGCAAGACATACCCAGAAGAAGCCGCAGCAGTCACAGCTGGATGCAAGGATGGCACTTGGCAATCATTAATTGCACTAACCCACTCAAATCCTTTTCTTCTTTAATCCTGGCTTCTTGGTTTTTGGTGTTCTCTGTATAATCTCTGTCTTTTATCCATTCTTCTTGTTATCTAGGATTTAGTCAAAACATACGTGGGGTTTGACACAAAGCTTCTATTTTTAATCCTTGCTTCACACAGATAATCAGTTTCCACTCAATACTGGCTGTCACTTGCATTACTGGAAAACTGGATCTCACACTAGTGACTAACACCCACGCCTAGATGGCTCAAACCCCCTACACTTATAGTTTAAATGCTGAGATTTTGCCATGTCCCTCGGTGAGGGGGTAATCAAACCATTGTGTGTTTGTCATCGCCTCAGCGCAGCCACTCGAGAAGATTGGTCACACTAATGGAAACGAGATATACCGTACAAGTGCAAATATTTCCCTTTCATCTAGAGAGCGATTATAACTCTGAAAAGGAGCTGAGCCTGGCACAAAAGCCATCCCAGGATTAGCTGAGTTGCTTTCTTGCTCCTCACTTTCCATGCTGCTCTTAACTGTATAACGTAACTTAACTGTATAATCTGTTACTCACAGAGAAGTTTAAATTATTGCCAAGCAAAATAAGGAGGACCACCACAGGGCCACATCCCATGAGACAGTTTGCGATCGTGGGACCCGCGCTCCTTTGAACCTCACTGCAAAGGCAAATTTCACTCACCAGGGGAGGATGCCTGCTGCCGTCGGTCCCTCTCAGAACCAGGTGGCTACGCAGGGGCCTGACGTGCTGTGCCAGGCTGACGGCAGCATGCTGGGGAGAGCAGTGCCGGGCAGCCAGAGGCACCTCCTGATGCACGGCTGCTGGGCACGCAGTCCGGGAAAGGATACGCTCACAAACCAAGTACTGGCTACTGGTCACTTTGCAGATTCTGCAAGCTGCCACAAATGAATAGTCTATTTTATTTTGAGTACTGCAAGCAAAATAAACACACATAAGCATTCCCAGACCTTCCTTTTTTTTATTTTCCCCTTTCTTTTTAGTTTTAGTCTCACAGTCTCCAATTTCATAGAACAATGACTGACTGCAGGAAGAGCAAGAGACACTGAAGTGAGGGCTGCCACTTAATGACTGCTAGTTTAATGATGGGGACACAGGGAGAAGTGAAATCCAACAGGTCCATTGCACTGCTCATTACAAGGGATCAGAGGGCTGAGGAATTGTCCCAGACAAGTGCCCTCCCACCAACTGGAGAACAAAATAACTTGGTATATGAGAAAAAAGTGAAAAACGCCCAATGGGAAGTGAGTTTCAGCCACCGAGAAGCTCTGTTCTTTGCACTGTGAAGGAAGCTGGGATGGGAAAGAAGCGACTGTTCCCCCCACCCTGGTAACGGACCCAGCCATGCCGCAGCTCCGGGCAGCAGGAAGCCCTTTGTCCCAGGGTCGGCGGGGGGCTCTGAACACAGCCCTTGCTCAGGGAGGCAACTGCTCCCGAGCGTGCTTGAGAAGTCAGCCCACACGCCAGTGTGTCGTGTCTGTAGCTGCCCTGCTGTGCCTGAGGCTTTTGCAGAACCGTTGCTGTTGAAACCAAGCACCGAGCACTGTGTCCCAGTTCCGTGACTGGTGCTTACCAGTGTCAAAGGTCTGTAATGAATCGTCTCTCCGATGTCCCCTCTTGGAACAGTCCCATGGCCTCCAAACACTCACGATATCTGGCAGTCAGATGCTCGGCAAGGGGCCCTGAGGCTATGCTGTTGGGAATGTCAGTAACAGCTACTGGCCTCTCAGAAAAGCCTTCACTTTCTCTGCACTTTGCACAGAACGGCCTTTTCAAGCAAATCAAGAGCATTGTCCTTGACAAAGGTATTGCTGGGACGAAATGGGCTGTGCTGTTGCTCCGCTCAGTAAATGACCCAGTTCAGCTGGTGCTCTGAAAGATGGGAGGACCATTGCATCGCTTTGAGCAGAGTTCAGTCCAAAGTTGGAACCCCAAATCTTTCCTAGTGTGCATCAGACGGCTTGCTCAGCATTGCGGCCAGCAGCAGAGAAGCGCTGCCTGTGGCTCACACAAGCCGTGTGTCCCTTCCACCCTCCCTGCAGGCTGGGAGTCCCGTGTCACTGCAAGGGGGTGGTAAGTCTTGAAACATATTTGCCTTTTCCGTCGAGGAGCGTACACAGGTTCTTCTGGAGCTCTTCTCCAATATTGGCTCCCAAGCTGATTGCATTATTGTGTGATTTTTTTTTTCATACATCAGCAATGCATGGTTTGGCAAAGAGAAGAATCTTGTCATAACAATTTATATTTATTCTCCAAAAGTGGCCTTTAATTTCTAATTATGGACTGCTGCTCACAGGTGGGAAAAAAAAAAAAAAAAAAAAAAAAAAGCCAATGAGGAAGAAAACAACTGGGGTTTTATAGGGTTTTAAGAAATAAGTAAGCATGCTCTGTAATTATCTTAGTAAAAAAAAAAACCTAGGAAATAAATTTAAACTCAATACTGATGTTGAATGTGTGTGCGTGTCACAGCTGCCATATTAAGGTTGGCTGTGTGTCCCCACCTTCTATGGGAAACTATAGGAAGTTTTCGTGCAAATTTGAACAAGACTCACAAACTCCACATGGATACCAGTAGCCAGAGGGAGGGACTGACAGACTGGGGTATTTGGGCTCTGTATCACAAATCACTTCCTTAACTCTCTGCAGCCTCACTGAAGCCATCAGGATGCTGGAACTGGCAGACAGGGCAGGCACAGGGGCACATGGGATATTCAGTATTCCTGGATCACTTGGTGGTTGCCTCCGACGGTGACAGCACTGACCGCTCCAAAGGGTGACTCAGCAGCGACAGACACGGGTTTCTAGGCACGTGGGTGACTCGAGCTGACCTGTGCCCGCCATGGGCTCAGCAGAAACCCTCTAGCAGGAGCAGCTTTGTGTGCTTCGTTTTAAATTTTATTCTGTTTCTTTCAAAACCTTTTATTTGCACATAATTCCCGAGTAGCCTATAAAGACTATGCAATCACATATACTCAATCCCTTACACATGCCAATCCTGCTTCAGTGTTGAGTCCAAATATCTTCAGTCCAGATACTTTTGTTTTTGCTTAGGAGGTAATAAATTAGACAGCAAATTATAGCTCATTTGAGAAAAGTACAGCCCCATTCCTTGAGATCCTTATCTCAGTTCTCTATTTGTTCTTCATTTTTTTCTACTTTGGTATTTGCCCTCTTAATCGTCTCTCTAATCTAGACTTCTCAGTCTCATTTTGCTAGAGGTTTTCTCCCCCAGGGCCCTGATCATTCTTCCTGCCATTAAGATTATATATATCCGTACAGTTGTGCACTTATTAAAATGCTGGGTCAGGGATCTAATTTCTAGTTATAACGCATCATGCAAGGATGACCTCCCCGGGACGAGAAACTCTGTGTCATTTATACGGAGTCACAGCTCCTAGATGCACAAAACTGATTGCTTTACTCTCTGCTTACACAGCTGTGTACGGGGCTGGGGTGCACGGCCCAGGCAGCAGCCGTCCCACACCGGCTCCAGCTGGCACGGGTCCCGGTGATCTCCAGCACACCGTGCCCAGGAAACCTGGGTTATATTAACTTCAATGTAGTGGGGATCCTGTGGAGGGCAGGCTTTGGGTGAAGTCTCTCTGCTTTGGAGGAACAGCTCCAGTTGCTGTCGGAGCTGCCTGTTGCTCACCTGCCCTCCAGGAGGACACAGACCCGAGATACTTCGTCTTGGACCAAAGATCTCATGGTGAATGTGAATACACTGAGCACTTGGGCACTACAAACAGACAGGGAAGAGGTGTTTTTTCCTTTCATGCTGGTGTTTGGGTTTTATTTTAATGTCTCCACAGCAAAAAATACCTAGTCTTCATTTTGCAATAAAAGGTTAACATAGCCTGCTTTTTTGCCGGGGTGAGCGTGACCCCAAAATCCGGGTTGTCAAGAGGCCAGCACTGGTCTCCAGCAGGTGAGCCTGGAAGAAGTGGAGTTGGGCTCTTCTTTGCAGACGCACGGGCTTAGAAAATCTGGATCTTAGTCCAAGTCCCAGAGGCATCCTGGTAGCTCTGCTTGGCTTACAAACCTCTGCAGTCAGCCTTCAGTGGCAATGCTACTTGATATGTTCAAGAAATGTTTTTTTTTTTTTCCCTGGACTTTTCTCAAAGATAATTTGTAATTATATTTTACAGCTTTTTTTATATATATATTTTTTTTTTTTTAAGACAGTGCATTAGTCATGCAAATATAATTATGTATCTTATGTTGCCATGTCATCTGTAATTAAAAACGTGGAATTTAAAGCACATATATTTCAAAACTCCAGTGTAGGCTTCTATTAAAAATGCAGTTCATTAAAGCTAATAAAGTGCCTCAGAATGGGCCACAGCAAATCCAGAGCATGTTCCGTTGCCGTGGGAACAGCGCCAAAGCCAAGGGCAGACGCGGTAACCTGCAGCATCAGAAATAACAGACAAAAATATGATTAGGAGAGAAAGCCCCCCAAACCCAGAGCGGCAGTTTCCCATCTCCTCCCCGTCTGCGGGTGCCAGCCACACTGAGATCCCCACGGTCCTTCCCGGGGCTGGAGGAGCTGTCGGAATCCCCGGCTGGCCGTGGGCTCAGGGCAGGGTGGGGGTTACGGTGCTGGGAGGCGTCCCGTGGGGACAGGGTGTGTGGCAGCCAGGAGGGGCCGCGGGCACAGGACATCGGCTGTTTGCTGGGGCAGCGGCGCCGGCGGCACTGCCGGACCCCAGGCAGGCAGAGGAACGTCCCATAGCAAAGTGGTGACTGGGAAGTGTGACCCAGTCATCAAATTCACATATGTAAATACTTTCTGGATTGTTAATTGCTTCCGAAGTGGAAGACTTTCTCCTAAGCTGCCATTAGCAACTGCACATCCCTCTCCATTTCAAAATGCCTTAGAAGATGAGGGTTTCTTTGCTGCCATGAGGGACAGAGTGGAAGAGCAGTAATTTTTTAATTAAGTTAGTTTGCTGGTATTACTCTTGGATAGCTTACATAAATGAAGGAGGATTTTGCTCATTGTGCTGCTGATTTCCTCATGACGCCCATCACCACCCTGCCTACCCCTCCAGCTGCAGACGCCCCACCAAGTCTCTGTGCCAGCCTGCCGGGGGCTTTGGTCCCACAGGACTGGTTCCGTGCCACAGGACCCCCGGCCGGCTCAGCGCTGCACAGCGGTGCGTGTTGCAAACCCCTTTGAGCACGTCTGCTCCAAAGGCTGCTGTACTAGGCACAGCAATCCAGCGCTTGCTGTTGGGTACTGCCCCTGCCCTGCTGGAGATGAATTAATGCAGTTTTTCTAGGACATAATAGTTACAGAAACCAGGAGGACCTTTCTGCCTGTTGTGTAACCTCGGCTTTATCTAATGAACCTCTAATTGCTGCACACTGTGTGCATTCTGCAGGGCTGCTGAGCCGCTCTGCCTGTCCCCCTCTGATGGAGCTGGCCCCTCCGCAGGGATGCGCCACCCTGGCCCTTGTGCCGTGAACACAGAGGGGATTTCCCCCTCCTTCCTCATGCCAGCAGGGTCCTGCACCAAGGCCGACTGGGAGGGAGCATGCTGCAGCCCCAGGGCGGCAGAGGACTCTCCTCCTCGGGTGCCCGTGGTGCTGGGCCCCAAGGCTGGAGCATCTGCAGTGCCTCGGGGCTGGCCAAACACTGTCCTGGGAGCAGGGACCCAGCTGCTTTAGGCTCCTGTGCACAGACACAGCTGCTTCCTAGCACAACACCCAGCCACCCAAAGCCTCAGCACGCTTCACAAACCCATTGGGGGATGAACCAGCAGAAATGGCGTGTCTCTACAGACTCGTATGTGGAATGGGTTTGTGGATTCATGGTGTGCCCTGCCTGGCCCCAGTGGGAGGGCAGCACTTCTCCCTCCTGCAGTCTCAACAGGAAAAAATCACCAAGCCCCTAAACAACATTGTGCAAACAGGAGCCGAGGTTGTTTGTATTCCAGGCTGGTGCTGGCGTGGGAGAGGGTCATTCCAAGCTCATCCCTCCAAGGCAATGCCACCAGCAAGGGCTGTGCTGCCACTGGAGTTCTTAGACGCTGCTGCATTAAGAGAGCGTCTAACATTGTTCTGCCGAGTTGGGTATTCAAAAGTGTCCACAGCAACATTTGCCCCGCAGCGCTTGCGGCCACCACAGCAAGTCACAAAACACCTTAACTCAGAGCTGTCCCACAACGACCACCAGCCACCACTGCACGACACCAGCTGTGCTGGATGGGAGTGATGGTTCCAGCAGTTTCTTTGGATTCCTCACTCCAAAACAAAAGATGGCTTAAAACGTTCCTGGTGCGGGACAAGCTATCTCTGGCTTGCTGCAGAGGGTGATGGTGCTGGGGGCTGCGAGGAGGCCAGGCTGGCACTGCCGGCCACACACACCCCAACCCACCGAGGGGGCAAACTCCTCCTTGGCCGTGCCCCACGCTGGATCTCTTCTCACAAGCAAGCAAAGATGTCAAAAGGAGGCCTTCATTATTTTCTGTCATAAATCCGCAGTACTTAAAAATCAAGGTCCTTTCTGAAACCTGGAATTTGTCTGGTGTGCGCAAATGATCAGCAAGAAATAAGATGTTTTCCACAGCAAAGACAAGTCCCAGCAGCAATAGGTATTTGTGCTGCCAGAAGCAGGATTGTCAGATGTCAGCAAAAGACATCCTTCAGGGCAAACCACGGTTGGTTAGAGACTGGATTTAATAAGGATTTCTTTAGCCAGAGGAAGAACTAAAATGTGAGAATCAAAATCTGAAATACCCTCCTTCCCACCCCGAACAATGTCTCCTCTGCCCAGCTAAGGTGCAGGGACCAGTGCTCTGGGCAGAAAAGCCCAGGACAGCAGTGAGGACATCTTGGCTGCATCTTTGCCCCACAGCAAGCACAGGGGTGCTGGGGGTGGCTGCAGCACCCGAGCCGGGCAGGGGCCCCCATGTACCCCAGGAGGGCTTGCCTTTGGGTCCAGGTCTGATTCCAAAGGCCCTGGCAGATTTGATTTGTTTGGCCCAAAGCGAGAGTTCCCAGCAGCAGTAACGGAGTTGATGATGCAACGAAAATAATTATTTCCTAAAATTGCATGTTTCTCTAAGCCTACAAAAGTAGCTCTTGCAATGAAGAGAAAAATGGAAGAGCCAGCAATGCAAATCAGTGGCACATAATTGCCTGGTTTGCCTGCACACAGCTGAACATCAGAAGGGGGATACTGCACGGCATGATGACACTGCACCCCAGCTGTGCAAAATTTCATGGGATTTATTAGTACTGATGCTTCTTGATTAAATTATATTTCTTCATTTATTCTATAACAAGCTGAACATTTCAATTTCTGAGGCACGCTTGGATCAGGAATGGAAGGAAGCAGGAGATGGCAGATGACACTTACATCGGAGGTGGCTCAGTTGGGGAAAACTGCTTTTCATTTAAAACCCTGCTTTCCTGAAAAACTGCAGTCAAGGAAGAATTGCCAATTTAGAACAAAGCTGTGAGGAGCAATCTTCTGCAGGAGCCAGTTACAAAGCACAGATCTGGTCTGTGGCCGGTGTGTTTGGCTGTTCAGTGTCCTCCAGGTTGCAAGGCTTGAAGCAATTTTAGGTCAAAAGGGAATGAAAACTAAAAGATGAGGAGGAGTGTAAAAGTCATGGGCTGGACTCCAACACTTGGCAAGGAGTAGCTACCTGGAGGTCAGGGATTGGATTTCCATCGCAAATTAATCGATGGATTAACAGTTATTTCTTTGTTCTCATTTTCCCCTTAGTGGCATGTCTAATTACGTATTAAAAATCTTGCTTTCCCAGTCAGAGCTCACCTGTCTGCCCCACCACTACTACCCTATCCCCATGGGACCCCAGCCCGGTCCATCGCTGGCTAGTGGGCTCCTGCTGCCCATTGCCACCACTGCCTGGTGGGGGGCTCTGTCCTGCTGTGGCCGGGAGGTGCCCCTGCCCTGCCCCTCCTCAGTGCCTCCCCGAGCCCCCCGGGTGCAAAGCTCTCCCCCCCGCAGCAGCACTTTATCTCTGCTCACTCATAGACCTGGTCCTCCTCTGCCATCCTGGGGCTGGGTAATCTGAAAAGCACTGTTACTCTAAATCAATGCTAAAATGTCTCTGCAGGCATGGAAAGTTTATAGCTCGAATTAAGAGCTATTAAGCCTCTGAGCACCGCTTCTTGGCAAGGGACGAAGAACAAAGCACGCTGCTTTGGGGGACTGAAGGATCAGAGGGACGACCAAGTGCCCTCTGGGAGCAGAGACAGGGATGCACCAGAGACACGTGTCCGTGGGCTCTTGCAGGCGGATCTGGGGAAGGACCCTGCCGCAGCACTGGCACCGCTGGCACCAGCGGGAAGGGCTGCACCGTGCGCCCACCCGCACTGCTGCGGATGCCATAGTGCAACACCTCAGCTCAAAATCAGCCCCTGTAGCACGATGCCCCTCAGCTTGCTGCACCTCTACGCCAGACATCTGGTCTCCTCGGACAGACGCTCCTCCAGTGGCTTTGCCTCGTGGATTTAATCAGACTTGTCATTTTTCCTTGCCTGAGCAATTCCATGGAAGGGCTAATCTTTGCATCATTTTCATTTACAAGGGTTAGTAGGTAATTTTGGAGAAATCCATTTAACTGAGCAATTAGTGAGTCAATAATACACTTCTGTATTTTATTAGAAACAGAAAAATTGGTAATTTCTGTTTGTTTTGACCCTACCTCTGTAGTAATGGCAGCAATTTTCTGTAATAATCACAGTTACCATGGTTATATCTCCCTCCACGTTGTCAGACACCTGCAGCAGAAAGACATGGTCTCTGCATGAGCACAGCCGGGGTACTGCACTGGGAGGGGGCAGCGGCTCCAGCCCCCCATGGGGCCCTCATGCCACCCCAGTGCCGGTGCAGCCATGGGTGCTGGTTTTGCCGGGAGCCCCCAGGCAGAACAGGGCACCTGCCCCTGCCTGCACCACTCGTCCTTCCCTGGCCGGCCGATGGGAAGTCAAGGGGGGCTGAGGGATCCCAAACTCGGTGTTTCACTGAGCCTCACCCGGGGGTGAGGGAGTTGGAGGTAAACAGACAAACAAAACTTTATCTCCAGTTTCTTGCAGTTGGCCCACAATCCCCAAGCTGCAGCCAGTGCTGGGGCAAAGCACTGGGGAGGGAAACCCAAGCCCTCCTTTGCACAGGGAGAATCACTGCATCCCTCAGCATTTTTGCCTCTGGAGGATGTTTTATTTAGAAAATTCGGGTCTATTCCAGAAAGGCTCTGGGGAGCTGATTTTCAGAGAGGAAAGAAATTAAAGAACTGCTTAGCTGAATAGCTGAGCTAGTATTTTTCTGTCTTCAGGAAACATCTTTCATAATAATAGCATTAGTAATAATAACACCCCAAAGAAAATCCTAGTGAAATCATGTAGACTACAGGATGCGTGAAATCCCTGAGATGGTGTGAGCTGCCTGCGCGGGTCTTCCTCGTGTCAGCGATATCCTTGTTGGCTGGAGACAGATATGTTACCGCAAATGGGACCAACGCATGCAGAGTAATCCATCTTGATCAAAGTACTGAAATAACTTCAAGTTCTGTTAGTAAATGAAACTGTCCAGAAAATAATGAAACTTTGTGTGTGTCACAAACCACAGTTCCTCTGACAGGGTTGTGAGCTCCGAATTCAAAGACTTTATTTTTAGTCTTCCTGTCAAGAGGAAAGGAAGGAGCGGACACCCCAGCACCGGGAAGGATGAGAGGAGCCCGGGCACCTCCAGCACTGAGGCTGGCTGGGCCAGGCGGGAAGCCAGCTCTGGAGGGACCCCATAATTCGGCAGAATCCACCTTTTAAAATGAAATTTCAGTTTCTGTCCCTTCCTTTGAGCTGCAGCACACCTCCACCAACACAGCACATGCGACAATGAGAGTGCAGAGGGGATGCGAGTGTCGTGGTGGGTTTGGGGTCTGGCGGTGGGACGCACAGGGAACAAGGGGCAGCTCTGTGCCACAGAGGGTATGGCAGGAACCAGGTTTGGTGTTTGAGGAGGAAAAGCGGGGCCGGGGGAAGCGGGGGCATGCTGAACACAGCTGAACACAGCTGTGGCCCAATGTGCTCAGCCTCAAATCTCTCATCATCATCTCTCCCAGGCAGAAATAGCCATGGACAAGAGGACCCCCGGGGATGCTCCCCCCGCCAGGCTGAGCACCCCTGGTTGGACCAGCCAGTGCAGGGCTTTGCTGCACGGCAAGCGAGGGTCATCCCTGCGGATGGACAAGCATCCCAGGAAAGCCTCCCCCGGCACCTTGTGGTTCCCGTCCCTGCAGTCCCCCCCACTGCACCCACGCTGCCGGGCCCTCCTGTCCCCAAAGCCATAAAAGTGCCGTGTAGATCCCCGAGCTCACTGATGATGGGAAAATCAGAAAGAGCACGGAGCTGTGATTAAGCACACATTTTTAAATCCCTGTTATTAATCGGAAGATCCCACATTCAGAGGAAGGAGACTATCTCTGTTTCAGAAGGCAATGGCCAGCTGACCCCAGTCTCAGCACATCTGGCCGGATGCCGGCAGTGCTCAGAAGAGGTGGATTTAGCTCCAGCCCAGCCCACACTGACATGAAGCCACAGGCCTGACCTCTCCCTCTCTGCAACAAAGCTCCAAGCAAACATTTCTGGTGAATTTGGTTTTGCTTATTGTCTATTTTCATTAGAAAGTGCAAAAGACCGTAAGCAAGCTGCTGCCATTGTGTGTCTCTCTTAGGACTTCCGAGATCATCTCAAGCTCCAGTGTCCTCCCACTTCTGCTGTGAAGTCTTGGATAGAGTGCTTTGTTGCCTCCCAATTCATGTGTGATGAGTTAGACCTCAACCAGATGTTACGTGGGCAGAAATACCTATTTGAAGTTAAAAGCCTGTGATTACACTTGCCAACCCGCCATTAAGAAAGTATTAAATGGAGAAATTATCCCCCCCTTCTTGTTTCAATACAATAGCATCTTTATAAGACACTTGTTTAAGTTGCCTACTTTTAATTTGAGTTCCCTTGTTTCTAATACTACATGCAGAACCATTTCACTTTATCAGTAGCTCCTGTGAGCTGGAAAAGTCAGGGACGAAAAAAAAGACAATATCCTTGAGAATTAGACAGAGGGGAAAAAATTAGCCAGAAGGTCTTGCTTTCTCTTTCCTACTGTTAGCACAACTTCTCAATTTACTTTATCAGATTGCCTTCCAAAGAGAAGTGTTTTTCAAGAGGAGCAGAGATGAAAGGGATTATTACTTACAGAGACTCTTCTTTAAAGAGATAAAATATTTGGCAATTACAGCGCAAGGAGCTGCAGACTCACAAAGCAAGCAGTGGCTTCACTGGAGCAGTCACATTAGCATATTTTCCACTAACCCCTCATTACGGAAAGCGATAACACCGCTGTGAAGCGCTGCCGCTGCGGAGGGGCTCTCCTGCCCGCCGCCCAGCTGCGGCAGCCCAGGGTTGGGGCACAGGGCCACGAGCCATCTCGTGCTGCAGCCCACAGGCGGCTGCGTCCACAGCCCCAGGAGCGGGGGGACACGGGAAAGGGCCAGCCCTTGTCCCAGAGCCCCCTCCATCAGGTGGCTGAACGGGACCACGTGCTTGGAAATGAAGGTTTGTAACAACCTTCTGTGGGGGAGAGGGTCTGGCTGTCCACAACGGCTGCAGGTAACCTGCCCGTGGCTAAACTGGAACACGGTGGAGTCTCGGCCACTGGTGACCTTGAAGTCAAGGCTGAACTTTCCTGAAGATCTGTTAGTTTGGAGGGGATGGCTGGGAGGGAAGAGACCTGGGCAGCCCTGGGGCTGGGGCGGTGCAGAGCAACCGGGAGCAGCCACAAAAGCAGCAAAAAAACCCCGTTTCCACACGGGGCAGAGGGGCTTGAGGCAGGCCCGCTGGGGGTCCCTGCATCCCGCAGGGCTGGAGGGCGCTGCTCCCACCGGCCAGCTCCTGCATGGCGGAGGTGCTGGCCCGGGCACAGGTGCAGCCCCGGCAGGGCAGCGGGTGGGGCCGGGTGGGGCTGGCAGGGGCAATTAACACCTATTAGGGCACTCAGGGCCCTGACAATCCCGCCAGCTTTGGCACAACCTTTTCTTTCTCCTAATGGGGTTGATGAATATTTAAATAAGAAAAAAAAAAATCAAGAAACCCTAGCAGGAGGTGAACTCTTGCATTTGCAAGCAGCAAAGCCTGCGTGGTGCCTGGTGGGGGTGCCTGGGGGGGCTGGGGCAGGAGCCCGCAGCAGACGGGGGAGGGGGTGTATGTTTCCATCCCACGGCAAATATGAACGCCTGTCCCTGAATGTCTACTGCTCTTCTCTTTTGTGAATAACCCTCTCTTCTGTGGGTTATTAGGCAGGACAGCCGCTCTGAGGTCTCTCACTCCACACGGTCATCTGTTAAGCTGGATGGTGGCAGAGACTCATCTCCAGTGGGACAAGAAGGTGCCGAGCGGGACTGACCCCATCCTGGGAGGCAGCGCAGGGGCGAGCTGTGAGCACGACCAGTGCTCACGGTCCTGCCACCCACACCTGTGTTACAATCTCCTTCCCGGTGAGGGCAGGTGCCGTGTGGGAACCAGGGGCTCACTGGGGCTTGCTCGGCCCCCACAGGCACCCGCCGGCTGCGCGGGACCGCGGCGAGGGAGCTGCCGCTCTTCGCCCAAGCCGCCTTCAGCCAGCTCGGAGTTGAACCACTTTTTATGATCAAACATGTGATTTTTGTCTAAGTGTTCGTCAGCAAATGAAGATAATGCTGTTCTGCTTTATGGGAGTTATTCCAAGGATTAATTAGTTGACGTTTCTTGAAGTACTTTGAAGATGTGGAGTGCTAGATAAGTGCTGTGCTTTAGCAGCCGATCAGGCGCTGCAGTTATTTTTCCATTTTGCTTCTCATTCCCAAAGAGTTTGTACAAAACAAAATCCAGATGAGCATGTGGTTACTGTAGGCGCTTGTCACGTTGGGGCTTTGCGGGGCAGCAGCAGACGCCCTCACACCTGCGATTTCCCGTGCTAGTAAACGTGTCCCGAAGGAGAGAAGCCAGACCCTCCTGGCACTCGCAGGGGGCCCTGCTGCACCCCCACTACCCCACCCCACGGCACCCCAGTCCATGGGACACGTCCCCGCTGGCACAGGCGGCAGCGGTCACCCAGAGCAGGCGGCAGCATTTGGGGGTGCAGCGAGAGACCCCCCCCATCACTGCTTCCAGGGATGTGAGCCAGGGCTGACGCTGAGCCGGAGGGGGCTGCACCTCTTGGGCAGCCCACACAGAGAGAAATCTGTTTTCCTCCTGTTTCATGAGCAGTTTTCTGGCAGCGAGTAAAGCACAGGGTCTCAGCTCTCGTAGAAGGAACGTGCATGTCCTTTTGGACAGGCTGAACCTGGAGGAGCTGGGGCTCCCGAGGGGGACCCTGAGCAGCGCAGGCCAACCACCCAGCTGTGTGGGCTTCATGCCCCTCCTGCCATGGCAAGATGAAGCCTAACGAGCAAGATTTTCTAAAGAGATCAAAATACTTGATGAACACATGATGCTTAGCACAAGCAGGATGCTGGCAACTGCTGCCAGTGGCTCTACCCCTGTCCCGCTCACACCAAGGCAAGAACCAGTGTCTCCGGGGAGCAAGTGTCAGATTTTTCAGGACTTGTTTCAGGTTAGAAGATGGTTTCTGGCACAGAACCATTACTGTCCCATCAATTTTAATTCAAGCTAGAGAAATCACTGGCATAATTATTTACAACTGTGCAGTTTCTGAAAATTATATTTCTGCTACTGTAGTTATTGATCTTGAAAAGGGCTATAAATTAACTTGACAGTTCACATAGTCCTTCACACTTGGATAATTTCTCTGCTTGACTTGCACTGTGTGTTGGACTTTCAGCACCATCCAATTACAGTCATTCAAAGCGTGTATTTAAACATTTTTTCTTATGCAACCAAAAGATATTTTAATTATAATACAGAAGAACTTGAAGCAAATATCAAGTCACCTCCACATCGCAGGACAGCTTGCCTTGAGGTGTGCGTGGGGGGATGCTGAAGGCCGGGCCTTATGGCAACATGGGGGTGGCGTGGCTGCACCGCAGCTCCTGGAGGGCAGGTGGCCCAGGGAGACCCCAGGTGCTTGGCAGCAGTGCTCCCCTCGGGGCTGGCACCTCCCCGGGGCGCCCGGGCAGCTCCGTGGCCTCTCGCCCCAGAGCGGGACCCTGTGCCAGCATGGGCGGGTTGCGACCCTCGCCTGGCCAGACTGGCTCATGGCTTCACGTGTTCAGTGTTTGTCCCCAGAACTGATCTCTGATGGGAAAAAGGGATGCTTAACGACACATAAACACCTCATAATTCAGCCTCTGTGCTCTCAAGACAATGATAGGAAAGAATCACAGCAAATCCGGGTTTCTGGGTGGCCCACGGCATCTCTGGCCAGAAATGGGCCAAATCCTGCACGCTTCAGGGCTGCGGTGCAAGTGGCAGCATGTGGGACAGTTGCTGCTGAGTGATGTGGTGGGGACTGGAAGGACGTGGCGTGGTGGCTACACGGGGCTGTCTGTGTGCCCAGCAGGTGCCTGCTCCAGCCCCAGCCTCAGGGATGGGGTTCTTGAGCCCTGGCAGTACCAGAGCTGCCATCCCGAGGGGCTCCCAGCACCTGCCCTGTCCTGCCCCATCTCCTCTGGGGCGCTGCCACCGTGGGGCCGTGCGGGGACTTGGTGCCAGTGAAACAGGGATGGGAAGGGGCTCAGGGGACGCAGGGCCTTACATAAAGGGTTGTTGCAATCCTGCAGCTGCAGGGGGAAGACAACTGTGCTTCATTAGAAGTGAACTCGGAAAATCAGCAACATCTGGTGCCTGCTGGCTAGGACGCCTCCCCGGCATGCGAGGAAAATCTCCAGTTGTCCTCTCAGATTAAGGGATTTTGCTGTTTGCTCACAGTTTTGTACACGCAAAACAGGCTAGCCATGTCCAGGCTCAAAGGTCCCCTTGCTGCAGCAGAAGCCTGCCCAAAGCCCCAGCTTAAATCCCTGCCCAAAGCCCCAGCCAAACCCCCTGCCCAAAGCCCCAGCATAATTGGTCACAACAACCCCATGCAACGCTACAGCCTTGGGGAAGAGCGGCTGGAGAGCTGCCCGGCAGAAAAGGACCTGGGGGTGCTGGTCGACAGCCGGCTGAACATGAGCCGGCAGTGTGCCCAGGTGGCCAAGAAGGCCAACGGCATCCTGGGTTGTATCAGGAATAGTGTGGCCAGCAGGAGTAGGGAAGTGATCGTGCCCCTGTACTCGGCACTGGTGAGGCCGCACCTCGAGTACTGTGTTCAGTTTTGGGCCCCTCACTACAAGAAGGACACTGAGGTGCTGGAGCGTGTCCAGAGAAGGGCAACGAGGCTGGTGAAGGGTCTAGAAAACAAGTCTTATGAGGAGCGGCTGAGAGAACTGGGGCTGTTTAGCTTGGAGAAGAGGAGGCTGAGGGGAGACCTTATCGCTCTCTACAACTACCTGAAGGGAGGTTGTAGTGAAGTGGGTGTTGGACTCTTCTCCCAAGAAACTAGCGATAGGACGAGAGGAAATGGCCTCAAGTTGCATCAGGGGAGGTTTAGATTGGACATCAGGAAGAATTTCTTTACCGAAAGAGTGGTTAGGCATTGGAACAGGCTGCCCAGAGAGGTGGTGGAGTCGTCAACCCTGGAGGCGTTCAAAAAAGGTGTAGACGTGGCACTCCAGGGCCTGGTTTAGGAGTCACGGTGGTGTTAGTTGATGGTTGGACTTGATGATCTTAGAGGTCTTTTCCAACCTTAATGATTCTATGATTCTATGATTCTATAAATCCCTGCCCAAAGCCCCAGCCAAAACCCCTGCCCAAAGCCCCAACATAAATTCCTGCTCAAAGCCCCTGCCCAAAGCCCCAGCCCAATCCCCCAACCCAGCCCCGTGGCCCAGACCCCCAGGCTGAGTCGTCGTCTGCGCTCGCTGCTCTGGCCAGCCCTGCACGGACACCCCACCCTTGGGAAGTGTTTTTTGGGGTGACTCTGGGGCAATGTGGAGCTCACAGCTCTGGCAGTCTGGCCCCAGCACCCTGCGCTCCCCCCAAGCAGGTGATTGCAGCTCACTGCATAGTATTTATTCATTATATCACAGAGAAGAAAATCTCATTAAATTAGTCCAGGTTTCTGCAGGGTGGTCCTGGGCAGGGACACCTGGTGCCAGTGGGTGNGGGGGGGTGGGGGTGGGGTGTCCAGCATTTCATCATTTCACAGTGATGGGAGACAGGGCAGAGATGCCGTCCCATGCCGGGGCCGGTTGCGCCCTGTGGGGTGGGATGGGCAGAGCCGCGCTTGCCCGGGCAGGGTGGCCGGACATGCGGGGACACTCTGCCATGGCCCCTCAGACCTCCAGCTTCTTCTTCATCTCCATGCGATAGATGATCTGGTAGCCGTCGTCCCAGGCGTAGATCTGCCTCTCCTGGGGGCTGTACTTCATGCTGGAGTGGGAGCCGTAGCGCTTGGGGAAGTAGACGAGGGAGGCGTCCTCGGGGGCCAACGTGCCGCTGACGTCGAAGACGCACTGCACGCGGGAGCGGCTGGGCAGACGGGTGTTGTAAACTACGTGCAGCGCGCCGCACACCACAAAGGCGCCCTCGGCGTTCTCCCGTGGGCATGGCGTGTCCCACATCTGCTCGATGTCCAGCGAGGTGGGGTCCAACTTGGCCAGGCATATGTTCTTCTCGTCCTCCTTGGTGGCGTAGATGGCCCAGAGCCCCTCCTCGTCTGCCGCCACCTCGATGTAGGTGAAGGGGGAGAGCCCAAAGACAGGGATCTGCTCCTCAGCTGGGAACACTGAGCTGTCCACCACCGTCTTGTTGGCCAGGTTGAACTTGATCACCTGGAAGGGGCCCTGCTGGCGGATGTAGTAGAGGTGCCCATTGTAGACAAGGTGCCCGGTGCCCACCCAGGGGTAGGGCAGCTTGATGCGGGCAGCCTTGCGGGTGGCAGAGAAGAGGGTGAACTCCCGCATGCGGGGGAAGACATACACTGTGTCATTGGCAGTGCCATCGAAGACGTAGATCTTCTCGGAGTTCCCTGCAGCATCCTTGGTCCAGAGTCCCGAGGTGCTGCCGAAACGCTTCAGTATCTTCATGGCTCTGACACTCGCGATGGTGTCGCTGCAGTCTGCAAGAGTGGGGTAGCTGTGAAAGCCTGGAAACTACCTGGCCCTGCGGCGGGGACTGCTGCCACCCTGCGCCGAAGTCACAGAGGTCCCACTGCATCCCACTCCAGCCCTCAGGCAACTGCCTTGCAGACTCGCTGCAGAGGTTCCAGTGCTGTCCCTGGTGGCGTCAGGAAGTCCCCTTGTGCACCCGTGCCACGGGCAGGGGAGGCCACCCTCACCCCAGCCCTGCCCCAAGGGCTTTGGAGAAGCCCAAGGCTCTGGCCTGGGGCTTGGATGCGGCTCCCAGGCAGCTGCAGGGATGCGGGGTTTTGTGCCAGAGACACTCGAGAGATGCCCTGCTGGGACGTAATGCTACAGCATGCAGCCAGGGAAGGCTTGGACCTGGGTGGGCTGGGAAGGCCCGAGGTAACCCCGCACCCGGGACCATCCCCCCAGGGAGCCACGGCAGCCCCTCACCTGTCAGCTTGGTGTACTTCTCGTTCTTCCTCTGCTTGGCTGTGGCCACCTGCTTCTCCATCAGCGTCTCGTCCACCTCCACACAGGGCGGTGCGGGGTTCTGTGTCTCCAGGTAGTCCACTTCGCGCTCCAGGCGGTCCACACGCACTGCCGCGCTCTCTGCCTCCGACCGCATTGCCTCCCGCTCCTTCTCTGCTGTCTCAAGCATCCCCAGCACCTGGTTCTTGAAGTCCCGCAGCTCCGTGGAGTAGCGGCTGCTCTGGTCGTGCCACTGTGAGATCCTCTCCTGGGGCGGCCAAGGGGACACTGAGGTCTCCATGCTTCACAGCTCATCCGCGGCAGCCGTCCCACTGCCTGCACGTGGCTGTGGGAGCCCCTGGGGCCACACAGCACTGCAACCCTGGTGCTCGTGTCTCTGGGTCCCATCCTGCCACACTCCTGTACCTGCGATGCTCCTGCACCCACGATGCTCCCAGACCCGTGATGCTCCCGCTCCCGTGGTGCTCCCAGACCCGCGATGCTCCCAGACCCACGATGCCCCCACTCCCACTATCCACCTGCCCGTGGTGCTCCCATTCCCATCCTGCTCCCGTGCCTGCGATGCTCGTGCTGGGCTCTGCGGGGCCCTGGCGAGGCGCAGGCCGGGGCACCCCACACCAGCTCTGCTCTGCCCCCATCCTGGCTCCTCCTCGCCCCAGGCCTGCTCCCAGCCCCGCCGGCCGCCAGGGAGGAAGGGCCTGGGAGCCCCGCAGCGGGGCAAAGTGGGGCGAAGTGGGGCGCGGGGCCCTACCTCCAGGAGGGTGAGGCGCCGCTCCACATATTCCATGAACTGCTGCTGCTGGGCGCGGAGGGCCGCGGCGAGGAGCGGCAGGAGCAGCAGGCAGCGCCAGGGCCCCATGGCTGTCGGAGAGTGCAGCCTCCACCTCAGTGCTCAGGAATGCTCCGGCCTCTCGCAGCCCTTATTGAATCCAGATGTGAAGAGGGGAGGAGAGGCTGCTCCTTCCCCGCAGACCAGCCCCAGGCGCCTTAACCCCTTCACACACCGGCGGGTGCCCACACCGGCCCTGCACGGTGCCAGCGAGCTGTGGGGCTGGGGCAGGAGCCTGGGGACACGCTGCTGCTGGTGCACGTGGGGTGCAGGGAGCGGGGAGTGCTGCAGCAGCCCCATGCAGCGAGGGAAGGACGCGTCCTCTGCTGCTGGGGACAGCATGAGTCGCAGTGTGGGGACAGCCCGTGGGACAGCATGGGGCCAAGCTGGGCCTGGTGCGAAGCCACAGGCACAGCCGCAGCCCTGGTTCCCAGCACGCCAATCTGCAGAGATGCCTGAGGCAGATGGCTAACCTGAGCTTGCCTCGGCCACGTGCCAGGTCTGGTGGAGTCAAAGCTGGGCCAGCACCGCAGCCACCAGCCCCCTGAGCCTGTGGCAGCCCCTGTCCTGGCTGCTGAGGCGGGAGCTCCTGCCTGCCCCTGCCTCACGCTGCGGTCCTGCAGGCTCCCCCGAGCAGAGCCATTCCGGCCCAGCAGCTCAGCCGACTGCCAGCAGTCAGCCAGGGGCTGCCCTGCCGGGCGCGCCCACAGACTGCCATTTGCTCAGCACCAGCTCCTGAGGCTGCCCGGGTGCCAGCGCGGAGCTGCACAGCAGCTCCTGCACCCCCGTGGGGTCCTGGACAGGCACAGGGCCCAGGTGCAGCGCGACAGACGGAGGCTGCAGCTCTGTGCCCAGGACGCAGCCAGGCCTCCGGCCGTGCCTGTGACCTACCCAGGCCTGGTGGTGCTGCCGGCACAGGCTGGAGCATCAGCTGCGCCCCTGGGTTTCCCAGGCTCTGCCGCTGCAGATCTGCATGGGTTGAGGGTCGGCCGCATCCGTGTGCAGGGCTGCGGTGCTGCGCGCAGGGCGAGTGTGCCATCTAGTGCTCCCGCATCCCACCGGACTGCGCCGCGCAGGCCGCACAGTGCCCCAGACGAAGCTGCCGCGCTGGCAGGGTTTGGGCTCAGCCCCAGCACTTCTCTGCTGTGTTTCACACTAGGCCGTCGCTCACAGATGGACAACCAGGGTGCCAGCAAAACACATCTCTGCCTGCCCAGGTTAGCGATGCTGAGCACAGCAGCGCTTGGCCCTTCAGTGCTTTCGGAGCGGTTGACTAAGCCCGTCCCAGGCTCCAAGCGTCACTGGAGAGCTCAGCCCACGCCGGTGCTGGAGCAGTTTCAGGCTGATGCTGGTCTCCCGCGCCTCTTGCCCCGCTCCCGCAGGACTCGCTGTGCAGAGTGTCTCAGATGTGCCCCAGACTCCCCTCTGGGCAAATGCAGGGACCCTTTGTCCAGCATGCGCAGGCTGCCGGGTCCAGGGAGGGTCTGGGCTGCTGTGGGGGGGGTGCAGAGTGCCCCCAGGACTCGCACCAGGCGGGGGGCTTTGGCATCCATTTCCTTCCGCAACTGCCCCTGTGAGGACAGGACGGCTGAGGAGAGCCCTTCTTCACTGGCAGTCTCCCCCCGCTGTCCCACCCAGGGGCTTTCAAAGTGCTACCTGGGGAAGCCCAAACGACAAATGCAGAGCCTTCCTCTGCACTCCCCGTCCCATCACTGCCCAGGCTCAGCCGGTGTGGCACGGGTGTTTTGGGAAGGCGAGGGACTCTGTCCTCGCCTCCCAATGAAGTTTTCCTGGGCAACCAAGCATCTAGCAAGATCAGAAGGGAGAGATTATTTTCGGCACCTCCCAGCAGCGTCTAACCCAAGTGGGGTTCAGACCAGAATGGGTAGCTATACAGCAGTACAGCCACCTTCAGCTAGTCCTCAGAGCACCTAAGCTAGATGGGCAAAGTCAAACGCATTTATGAACATAAACCAAGGTGATGGGAAAGCTTTTTTTCCACTTGAGATAGTCCTGATCCCGGTTTACCCCCCATGAGCACCACTGACAGCCGCAGAGCCCGAAGGACCCTGGAGCCGTGGCACAGCAGCTGCCCAGCTGGCACAGTTCGCTGGGACTGGTCCTGCCTCGGCTGCTCGAGCTGGGGGCTGGCGCCGCTACCCAGCTTGGTGTGACACACGCTGCCTTTGCTCTGAAACAAGATTGCTAAGGATCTCGCATCACGCCCTGCCCCTGAATGTACAGTTGCACCATGCTGTCAGCAGCAAACGATTAACAGTTAGTGCTCAGATTTCATCCCAGATATGCCAAAACCCCTTTTCCATCCCCTTTAATAGATCAAGTGACCAAATGAATAGAGTACAGAAAATTAACCCTTTTTATTGATGCATTGCAATTGTTCTACATTTTTACCATATTATGTAGAAAATACTTAAAATACAAGCTACTTTGTAAAACCAAAGACAAACATTGAATCCAAAGATAAACTATGTTTTCACAATGGACCCTTTTCCCATATAGTTAGTATTAAATTTTTAAATATCTATTTCTTTTGTTAAAATGATTTTTACATACCCCCTAAGTACATCAGCAATACAAACATAGATCAGTAATTGTCAGAAACTACCTGTATCTAGCGGCTTGTAAAAAGGAAGAGCACAACCATAAAAGAAAGTTAAATTTTACACAGTAACTAGCATATCAAATACATTTAATAAAGTAGGAATTCCATTGCAATATCAAGGATTCAAGCAGAAATACTAACATTACATATAATGTACTGCTACATGTAGTGAGATAGATATATTTCAAGCTGAATCTGAAATCACACATTATATAAAGTTTAGCAACAAACAACCATGTGGACATGCGGCACCATTCAGAAGTTTAAATAAAAAAGAAAGCAGGGCTGTGCCAATCCTGTCATTTAGAAGCAATTTAGTTTCATGTACTAAAAGAAATTGCTGAGTCAGAGGTAAATTACTGCATCCCATCAACTAGGTGCTAAGCAGGAAAGCCTCAGAAGCTGCCTCTGCAGTGGCTATCACAGCTGCGAATACAGGTCAGGTAATAGGAACAACTGATTTAACAGTTCAAGAATCACACAGACAAGTCTAGATGGGACCACGGTTGTCAAGTATTCAAAAGGTGAATCCCAAACTAGTTTTAAAAGAATTAAAGAGGACTCCAATTTCTATCCAGAGATAGCACATTTCTTTACAAAGTACGTGTAGCGGCTCTGACAATGAGGAGAGTAAATTCTGTAACCTAATTTGAGGGCTGGATATGCATGGGAAGAAGGGATGCATCTCCTTAGAGCAGACTACAATATACTTAAATTGGGCAACACATACTGGGGCCAGACTGGGATCTGCCACACTTGTGAAGCCAGCACCAAGATGAAAATCTGGCCCTGCTGGGGTGGGGGGGTTTTGTTTGCTTGGTTCATGCTGCGTATGACAGAGGAATTTCAGGGTAATCGACAACTTGTTTTAAACAGAGTATGTTTCATTTTACCTACGCCATTTCCATCTTGTCCTCCTTGTTCCAATACTTTTGGAAACTTGGACAGTGGAAGAGATGACACCATGCTTTGTGAATACATCTGATTGGGTTTAATTACATAATAAGGACTCTAAAGATCATTTTAATCTGCTTTTTGGGGGGGGTAAGTGGGCAAGCCCTTCTCAAAATTATTAGCAGATTTTGCTAGAGGTCTTTTTTGCCTGTTAGGACTTCATGGAAAACACTCTACTATTTGCGAAACAAGGGAATAACGTCTTCCTGAAACAGGAATTGGAGCTTGTTTTGCCTTTCAATGGAAAGGCACAACTCTGTACCCAAGAGGTATCTCAAGGCAAGTACTGGACACAAGCAATGTAATATGGGAAAAAAGAAAGAAAGTGCCTACAGCAACAAATAGCATTGTTTACACCAATGATGTGGAATAGCAAGATCGGTTGGTTATCTGCACACTTACAGAAGTGCTGACTAAAAATACACTGAACAACAACGTCGCTAATGCTACCGTCCAGTTCCAAAGTCCTTGATCCCTCTATCGAAAGAGATGCCAAGCCTTTAGCAGTTCACCAGTTTCAGGTCAGTCCAGACTTTCTTCTATCAATAATGTGGAATTTAAGAAATGACTTTTGCACTTCTTGTCACATACTGGTCAGAGAACTGGCCTCTTTTCCACTGGGACGGAACATAAACTGGGATTCAAGGTCACCAAAACCTCTTATTGCTGCAGTAATACGACTGCTCAAGCCAGTTTATCATCCATTTGGATAAGATACTTAATCTACGTACTGAAGATAAGAAATAATTCCTAGTACAAGGGACCCAAGAAAACAAAGTGTAGTTTAAAAACTGCACTGATTATCCAAAATGAGTATTTCCTCTGAACACCAACTAGGGCTACAGCTGACAAACCTTCCCAACAACTCCACATTAGCAGTAGCATTACAAAACTTTTTAATGGTATTATGTGCTTTACAGCAGGCTCTCTTTGGTATAAATATTCTATCACCAAGCTAGCAATATTTTACAAGAAATGTCTGCTATTAACGTGGGGGAAGGTAACGCCATACTAATCTAATAAAAAGTGATTGGACATATTTAATCACTTCTGCAATATTAGACTAAACGTTCCAATGCATTCCCAGCACTACCTTATTCGAAATGCACTGACAGACATCTAACAGTACATGTGCCATTTCAAGGAAAAGCTTTAAGGAAACATCGCTTCACTCTGAACAAAAATGTAGCTTTTTATGATAGCATTAAAACTGAGAACAATGCACCTATGCAACATACCGCTGTTCTTGCTGTGATAAGCTTAGTGAATTGCTTCAATTCGACGGGGGCTTGCTGGTCCCTCATAAGGCAAGCTCACTGTAAACTCTAGTCACACTACATCATCATTTAAGGCACTACAATAAGGGGACACACCAAACAACTCTTCATCACACATACCTGTGCAAAACAAATCAGAAGGTATCCTTTTCTCTCATGAAGCTCTACTCCTCTCTCAGTGCTACAGTGATGAGCTCTAACCATTGCATTATATCACATACATTCCAACATGAATCAATTCATTTTGGTTTAAATACAAAGGATACATCAATTCCATCCCCAGGAACGTTTAGGAATTAGACAAACACTAAGTACAGAGTTCAAGTATAATCACTACACATTTTGATTACAAAGACAGAACATTTGGGGTTAGCAGGAAGTTTTGCTTGTTATATTTTTCTAATCAATATGTACATATTTCATTTTATGTAAAATATTAAAACACCACCAATACAAAACTTCTAAAATAGTTTTAAATTCAGTAATAAACTTTAAAATCTGGATTTTTTTTTTTTTCCTTTTTTTCTTTTTCTCTTTTTTTTTTTGTGATTCCTACATGCAGGTACTGTATACAAGTCTTAATAAGAGCGCTTTAAAGTAGCTGTTGACATATCCAGGAGGATACGCTCACAGGAGTATAAAAAGCTGTACACATCAATACAGTGATGTTTCATTGTATTTCAAATTCAACTCCCTCCTAAATGAATCATGTGAGGAAAAATATTAAGAAAAACAGAACAAAGAAAAGCCCTGTGCTTCTGTGAAGGAATCCAGCTCCATTATAGGGCCAGCATCTAGTAAGTTGCAGAAACCAAATTTTAGAGCAATGCTGCACTATTCTTTCTCAACTGAAGGCTACAGCATCCTGACAAAGCTGCTGAGTTCTGTCACACAGTGAGATCTTGAATACAGTTTGAAAAACTTAGAAGAATTCTGCAATGAATGCAATAAAAATTCAGCTGTGTTATGGAGACACAGAATTTTCAAGAAAATTAAACAGATTTCAGGGTTTACACAGACTCCTGAATATGTAATGTTGCTAGTATGAGGCAGCTGCCTCTACCAGTCCTTAAACAAAGGAGAGAAGTAAACAAAAAACTTTGACAGTAACATATACGGAGATGTAATGGCTTTTGCAGAACCAGCAATTTGTTAGAGACAAAGTGAATTAGAGAACAAATGTTAAAATATTGATTTTAAAACTGCCCCAGCAACATAATGAGATAAACGTGCATTACATTTTTAGTGGCAACATGGATTTGTGCAAGCTGCTAAAATATAATCTGCTAGTCTTTTTGTTTAAGTTATACAAGTTAAAAAAGTCATCAGGATCTGTCTTCCAAGACACTGATTTTCTTTCCTCTTTTTAGCACAACAGAACAATTTTAAATAAATGTGACCATGAACTTTTAAAAAGCATCTATAAAAAGTAAGTAAAATTTTAAAAACTTAATTAGTGACCCTCGTACTGGTAACAAAGCATGCTGCTCAGTTAGTGACTGAACTCACTAGAGACATTTTTGAACAACATACAACCAGATCAAGGAGAAACAAAAACCAGGCAGTCATACCAGGTAAAGGTTCACCTGAATTCCTTCTCCAATCTCTCAGGCCTATTGCAGGACAGTGCTTTACAAGGAACTACAAGTATGAGTACTGGTTGATCTTCGTAGGGCTCAGCGGATATCCAGTGTAAATAGCAGATCCTCTGGAAGCACCGATATAGGACTGGGGAGCAAACTGGTGTTGGTACTGGCCAGGTGGAACATTTGCAGAAGTCAGCAGACTTGGACCAACACTCACAGGGACCTGGTGGACAAGTGTGCTAGGGTGGGCAGCGTACGTGGTGTGCCGTGAAGAGCCCTGAGGGGAGAAGAGGTGGGCAATGGAGGTGGTGGAGCCCAGTGTTGCAGCAGTGGTTGGAGCATAAGTGTACATATGTGGCTGGCTGGACAGGTGTGCATTTGCCGTTGCTGCTGCCAGGTGGGGATGCACTGGGCTGCTGTGCTGAAAGGTGTAGGGAGCCTGAGAAATAGTTGATGTAAGGGGTGCCACATAAGCTTGCTGCCTACGTGGGACAGCATTTCCACTTCTCTCCTGTGAGGCCAGCACTGTCGTTTGCTGGTTCTGCAGGGAGAAGAAGTAAATAAGGTTAGTGGCTATCCTCAGGGAAAGGTGCAGTGGACAGGAGGTGAGGAAGGAAGGGTCAAGCCAGAGCCTCCCGATCAACACCTCCGCTCTAGCTGCAGGACTGACACTTCTGCAGATCCTCCCTTCCCAGCTCTGTGAAACCCTCACATAAATTTGAGAAGGGTTACTGCAGCTCCACTGGGACAAAGCTTACACTTCTCCTCTACAATGGGATCAAACTGCTGCAGCTGGGGTACCACAATACACAGCTGTACAAGTGCAGGCAGGTCCTAAGACTGACTCAGCCCTTGAACTCCTCACACATCTGCTCTTCTGCACCCAAGTGAGAGCGGCAGCAGGGCTGCCCCATTTTAGCACAACAAAGCCCGTCTTGCCCCCATGCCAGAAATGAACTGGAGGTGTAACACTTCCTCTCTTCTGAAACGCTACTGCAGCTTGACTCAAACATCACGAATAGTGACACAAATTGAAGTGAAACCAATCTCTAAAAGTTTCAAGGGAAGTCAGGTGCTAATTGTTAGTTTGAGAGACAAGGTGCAGCCTTAATCTCCTGATCGGGCCTTTGTGAGATCTAGAGAAGGAAGGTAAAGAACAGAAGGATCTTCTCATACTGTTGAGTGCCTTCAGTGCTACTCTAATTCAACAGCTGGATCCTGGTGTTGCTCTCCCACCCGAGTGGCAGGAATGACTCGCTGCAAGACAGGTGAGACTAGGAGCACAAAGAAAGAATATGGACATAACCACACTTCCTTCTCCTGCCCTCTGGTACAGTAACAAATTCTTTGCCTTGAGAAACTTCACCTATACTCCCTACAGGGTCTACGCTACCCTGCATGGCCACGGGACAGAATCAGCTTCAAAGAATTAATGAGGTAGCAGCTATTGGTCCTCTTGCAACCAAGTCATTCTCCCTGCCATACAGCATTTCTAAGGCAATTCTAAAGCATCATGTTCAAAAGTCAGCAAAAGTCACACAGTGCTTACCTGGCTGAGATTGAGAGGCTGCACACCATTTGTTACCACGCGATGTGAGCGGTACCCAGTAGGTGTTATACAGCATCCTGATGACTGCCCACTCACAGAGGCCACTGGCTTGGTCTTACTGGTGCTGCTCAGGATGCCTGAAAGATTTCAAAACCTTAGTCCATTCTTCCCTTTCATAGGCCATGCACTGTGGTAACTAGCTTACATAGCCAAAGAACGCACAGGGACTATTTCTGTAACAGAGCCTTTTCTTCAATTAGGATTTAAAATCTGATTGTATAAGAAATCATTGGGAATTTTTACAGATCTTTCTAAATGCAGCCAAACATATATAAAAGGTAAATCTATCAACGAAACTGAAAACAGACCAAGGCTTGTGCTGTCAGAACAGCAGCTGTGGAACCTAAAGCTGCTGAAGACCCAATGCAGATAGTCCAAAACTGTGAGGACAAAGCTCTCAGGGATAAGACAGCATCTAAACCTTGGCAAACACTACTGAGCACACTAACCTGTGAGAGCATACCTACCTGAAACTTGGGTAGCTACAATGCAGTCATTGAGCTGTGTTTTCAGTGGTGGCACAATGATAGTCCGAGAGCTGGAGCTGTCAGCTGCTCCTCTACTTGGCAGCTCCAGGGCACCACCTGTACTCCTGAGAGAGGAAAGTGGGTCTGTGGCATAGGGGCTGTTCAGAGAGGAGTCGGAATCAGGGGAGTCATTAACAGTAACGTAGCTGATGACATTGGATCTCTGCTTCATACCCAAACTGCAAGGGGGAAAAAAAAAAATAAACAAAAAAACCCCAAACGGGAAACATTCTAGCTTTTACCATAAGATACAGGAGATCTCCCTCTGGGATCTCATACCCTCCCTCCTTGTCAGATGAAATTCTGATTAACTATAGACACAAACAGCATGGCAGACATGATGCAGAATTTTCTGTCTTATGCAGTGCTTCTTAACCAAGCCAGGGCTTTGCATGTAGTGTTCTCCACTCTCCTTGATGCTTGGGCTGAGCTCAGGACAAGTTAGTACTGGCTGCCTAAATGAACTTCCTACCTGGCAGGTTTGTATTTGCTGTCCTCTTCCTCATCAGTGTCGCTGCGAATGGTGATGACACTGACGGGTGGGCTTGGAGTGTCTGGGATCACGATGAGCTGGTGCTGCTCCTGCACTGGGACGAGCACATTGGAAGAGGAGGAGGTGGAGCGCAGAGGACTGCTACCAATGAGTGAGTAAACTTGGGAGGGCACAGTCTCTAGAGTTGAGCTGGGCCTGAAGGAAAACCAAAGCAGTATTCAGCTATGTGTCAGCAGGCTGAGACAAACCAGCACCAGCATTAAGAACAGCCAGGCTCCAGCAGGCTGGAGCACACATACAAGAAGAAACATCTTGAAATACACAAAGAGAATCTCAGCGCAGACACTGATACAGGAGAGTGCCATAGAACGCATCCCAGAAGGGACCAATGCACCCAGTGATGCTCTGAACAGGACTGATTAATCTGAACACTGCCAGAAACCTGCTACCCCTTGTTAGACAGATATCAATTCTGTCACTTGTATTGCTATGGCACAAACACACCCTGAATGTGTAAAACCCCCCTTTGACCAGTAAAGCAGTTGGTCAACCATGTTCCTTGCACTCTCACTGAAATTAATATGACTTATATCAGTGACTACAGTACAGAGACTTTTTCCAAGACATCTTTAAAAGCAACTGTAGCACATTAAAAAGTTACACAGACAATGCCTCTGTGATCAGAAGACCAGTTTTTCACACCATAAAGGCAACCTCCACAAACACACCCACAGACTTTCTAGGGCTGGGAAAGGAAGCCTTACTTGGCTGCGCTTGGTGCTGGCTGCTTGTTCTTCTTTGCTGGAACATTGCTGCTTTGCTGCTGCCTAACAACATGAGCAACTCCAACATTCAGAGGCTGCGCTGTGGCTAACGTCACATGGTTGGTCAGTAGTGATGGCTGTTGCATGAGAGTGCTATACTGATTTCCATGGGAATGTGCATTCCTGGGGCAGGGGGAAAAAAAAAAAAAAAAAAAAAAAAAAAAAAAGGAAAAAGACCCAAATCCCATGACTACACTGCAGGCACTGCAAGCTACACCGAGCTCTTGTGTGATTTTGAAGGGAAGGGAGAAATTCTGTGCACTGCAGGCAGTACTGCAATGGCACCTATTTCCATTCGGCATGGAGTTGGACCCTGTGCAATCCCTACCTCCAGTCAGCTAATTGCTGGCTGCCGCCGATCGTCTCTGGAATCACAGCCGCTGGCTGAACAGAGTTGTGCAAAGCAACCCCTGGGAGCTGCTGCCAGGTGGAAGGAAGCAGTATCTGCTGGGTTCCCCCAGGCCAGGCCTGCTGCAAAACAAACACACACATACACAGGTTCACTAGATTTCAGTTCCTACCAGTGGGGGGGGAGAGAGAGATTTGTTCCAAGCAATAAATGCACTCGCGTAGATTGTTAGCTTGCAGAGATAATGGCACATCATTGCACTTTCTCAAAAGGCCTCAGTACAGTAAGAGAACAAGAAAACCAGAGAAACAAGCTTCCCCTGACACTTTGCTAACCTTTTGTATCACAGATGTCACCTGGGGAAAAGAGCGTTAATATTGTACTGCAGAATGCAGCCAGATATTGTACTGCCAGATGCAGCATGAGTGTTCAGGACTGTTTCTGCATATAAGTTTATGCACACTGCTCTGCTGAAGGATTCCAAAATCTGAAGCCAATTTGGTCCTTTCTGTTTTTCTGCCTTACAGAGCTCACATTGAGTGAGCTGAGACAGTGTTATTATTGTGGAAATTCACCCCACCTCAACAAAAGTATTTAAGAAAAGCCACACTGACAGAAACATTTAGTTACAAGGGAGATGCATGAAGGTATTTTCAATTCATTAATATTATTGATGTTCCTGTCCAAATGGACAAAATGCATGTTTTTTTCTGGGGAAAAAAACAACAAAAAATCAAAATAAATTTGGCAGTACAATATTTCTGTGATTTTGAAAATATATGGCTCTCTTTCTTACAGTTTAAACTGCAAAACCATAAACACCTGCTGTTTTAAATAAAATATTTCTGCAAGTAACAGATCCACTTATTACAAATACCGGTTCCTTCAAAGCAGAGAACTGCTAAAACCTCTGCCAACATAAGCGGAATAATAATAATATTAAAAAAAAAAAAAAAAAAAAGAGAAATATGTTAAAAGTCACACCATGCGTCTTTCCAAAAGCCAACACCTGCACAAGACAAAGCAGAGAGTTTAATACAGCAAGATATAAATTCCCAATGAGAGCCAGAAATCGGGCCTTCCAAGCGACGAACTGTTTTGACAGAGGAAGGACAAAAATATGCAAAGCTTAGCAAATGGCTAACGCAAACTCAGGGGAAGCAGCAAGGGAGAAGTGTCGGAAGCACTAAAAGTGAGCAAATTCACGCCAAAGGCTCCCAGAATCCAAACAGAAATAGTAAGTCCTCCAGAGAAACTCAGAATCCAGGCTCATAGTCTGGAGACAGCTGGCTCTGATCTCCACTGCTGTACAGGGGAGTTGAACGTCAAGTCCACTGCACACACACAGGAGAATAGAATTTGCCTGTTGAATCAAAAGCCCAAATACACTTTTGAAAACATCACTAACAATTCACTTGTGTCCCAAGCTCTGCTACAGTCACCCCTTGCCATTTTCAGAGCCTAGATTGCAGCCTTTCAGCCATCAAAATTCAAGAGGAGGAAAGGAGATACATCCCTGGGTCTGTTTTGCTCAGAGCTGTGACCCAGGAGAACCCCACTCTCCTGCCTTCCCCATCCTCAGAAATAGGGAGCAGTTAACTTGGTTCAGAAGAACTCAAATGAGTGGGTTTTAATTTCTGTACAGGTATGACTCGAGCAAATTCCACTTCAGCAGAGGTCTCCCTCTTGGAAGAAAACAACACTCAAACTACCACTTTAAAGCCACAAGAAACAACATGGTTCACATAATGGAATGTGCTTTGAAAGACATGTGAGGATACCAGCACTTAAGTGCACTGCAATGTTTTCATAAGCTTCACTGATCTGATTCTGGAGTTTTACAATGACTTCTTTGTGGCACCTGCAAAGTTGTTCTGAGGCAGGTGCCAAACGAATACAGAAGAGGACAATTTTGAAAACATACACTTCTTAAAGGTGTGTTTATTCCCTTCCCCCATCCTTTTTAAAAATTGTTCCAAATAGCCTAAAAGCTAGCTACTGCCGTTTTGGATACTAGAGCTCACCTTTAATTTCAACCAAGAGATACATATGAACTAAAAGTATCTGTGAAGAACGGTATCTTTATCTGGATGAAGCAAGCTACCTGTGATTGGCTACAAATAACAAAAGGCCAGAAAATTATTGTCAGTGTTCAACAGAGGTTAAGAGAAATCGACTGCTAAAGCAATACATTAAAGAATTTGCCATCATTAGAGATTTTAGCCTGTGCTTAATGACCTGAAACATTTCTACATGTGAAGCAGCTTTACACGTGTTGAAAACAAAATATGTAGCTAACTTGCCAAGTAGTTCAAATTCTGGCCATCCAGGTACCTGTAGCAGAGTCAAGCTAAAGACTGATTCCTTTGTATTCAATGATCAAAAGGCAAGGATAGGATAGCAAGCGAAGAACAAGAACAATTATAACTCTTCTACAGTATAGCTTAGAAGAGCTTTATAATACTAGGCTAGTAAAAAGTAATAGTCAATGGATCTGGATTCTTTACAGAGCCACACTAAACGTCAGAGTCAGACAGTGCTTCAGCAATGTTGGGGAGGAAAACAACAAGACATTAAGATGTAGCAAGAACACAGCCACAAGATGGCACATGCTTCCATGCCCTCTGCAAGTCTAAGTTAAAACAAAAACTCAGTTAGTGAACACAATCAAGGGAGGCAATTACCAGTACTGCAGCCGTCTGTTCTACTAGCGCTGGCCGGCCGGCTGCGCAGTTCAGAGTAAAGGGGACCGCATACTGCGGCGTGATGGTGGCTACTTGAGGATGAAGAGTTGCTACCATTAGTGGTGTACAGCTTCCCTGAAATGTAGATCAGGCAGTGAGTGAAACACACGTACTGAGGCAGGATAAGTGGGTTCAGCAATAGGGCCAGAAAAGGTTTCACCTCACTGGCATTCTATGGTGCTTGAGCAGACTCCAGAATTGTAATGGATGCAGTGAAACCAACACCCAGACCCTCCGGGCATGTTCCTCTAAACAGTTCCCTGAGGGGAACACAAGGAACAGGGAATTTGGGAACAGGATCTCTCTGATGACACAGTTAAAAGTAAAAATGAGATAGTGTTCAGCTATTGATACTTTACTGGGTCCCAGAGAGCAAGTTACACTACATACACTGCACTAAGCCATAACGCAAACTGCACCCCTAGCAGCACGCAGCACTTACTATCGTACCTCCAAATTCACATACAGTACTCTTGGCAAAAGATAAACAAAGGGATTTAATAGAAGGCACGGTAGGTCTTTTGAATCATGAAAGAGCAAAGTTATCTGTGATGAAACTACCAAGACACATATTAGTCCATCAGATGTCCAATTAAAACTAGATTCTTAGTGTACAATTTTGCACTCTCAGGAAAAGCAGGGTTTGGATTCGGGTGGGCCTCCTTCAAGTGTATTCTGCTTTTTGGATACTGTTACCTGTATAATTATGCTCAACAAACCAGAGATCACAGAATGCCACCAAAATTACTTGGACTAAACAATCTAAAAATTACTCCTCTATAAGTAGGTCACTAAGTACAATATACTGCCTGGAGAGTAAACCTAACGAAGTATGTGTTAATGTCAGCAGAAACTAAAACTCTGCAAATAAATAAAAGTGCACTTAATTATAAAGGCAATTACAAGTTTTTGGTGAATAAAACCTGTGAATCACTGGGCACTCGCTATATATTAAAGCGTTACTTTTTGGAAATAAAAATTGTTTTAATTTATGACACATGGCTAATGTTTAAATAATCATTTTTTAGAATTATTTGTGAATTTTGCTATTGCATATTGTTTAAACTGCAAACAACAGAAACAGGTATGTCATCGCTACACATCAATTCACACTAACAACGTAACTAATTGAGAAGGATTCAGAGATAATGTTGTTGATTTAAAGACGAAATTTTAACGTGAGCAATCTGTGTTGCCACTTCTGTTTACTGGGATCTCTCTTCTCACAGAAATTATTTCTTCTAAAATTTGCTGCCACATTTTTGAAGTATAGGCAAAAACATACACCACTCCTGATAAGGCAGTGTACACCCATGAAAAAATACAGCCTGTTTTTAGCAGCTGAAAACTACGTATTTATTCCCATTATTAAATCAAACTCCTAAAACCAGGGAGACACAGAACATAAAATAGTTTAGACTTCAAATATTCCAGAAAAACAAAACAAAACAAGAAAACACTATCTTAGAAGTGATCTGCATTTAACCTTTCAGAGTGTTCTGAGAACCCCCTGCATTCACCCCAGCACCAGAGGGGCAGTCAGGTTCTCCTGGATGGTGGCAGGAATTGCAGTTAACTCTATGGGGTTTTTTTGGTTTGGTGTTTTTTTTTTTTTTTTTTTTTTTTTTTTTTTTTTTTTTTTTTTTTTTTTTTACCTGTGTGAGAACTCCAGACTGGATCTGCAGTGGCTGTGCTGCAGGTGCTTGTGGTACAATTGGGACAGCATTCTCCATCCTTACTGGGAACCCAGAATGCTTCGTAGTTGCCTGAAGTCCTGCTGTGGAGGACAAGAATACATCACCACTAAGCTGCTTTTTTTTTTTTT
>WAAD01026661.1:52520-65958 GCA_013389945.1 Fregata magnificens | reverse complement strand
TTTTTTTTTTCAGTTTCTTTCCAAAAATCAAATTCCTACCAGGTAAGGGCAGAAGACAGGGTCAGATGAAGAGAAAGAAAAGCTGTTCCCTTTGCAAAAGCATACTAATAGAGCACCAGCTGAAGTAAATACTTCTGCAGTCCCGGTATGCCAAAGTGCAACGACGGACAACCAGTCCTCAAAAACTTGGCTCTGTTGAAGTCCAGTCTTGTTTGCAGAAACAGAGATAACATAGACATCTAATTCTATGTTGCTTGAGACTAAGTTCAAAGTTCAAACCTTACACTATCAGTTCCCATTTCATATATAACCCTCCATACTAACACAATGCAGATATAAGCATAAATAGAGAACTTTCAGGATTAATAGAGCTATATTTGTGCTAGCCTCACTTATTTGCAATCTCTGACAACTTGTTGCCAGTAAACTACACAACTGCATCAGCGCTTGTGAACCGAGACTCAAAGACCAGATATTCACTCCTGACACACAAAACATAGCATGACACTTTCCTATTTTCAGATAGGTCTGGCTCCTCTGTTCACTGCTTTCTGTGGAATGCTGTTGTGTTCAGTTTGGGGGGAAAAACTGGTTGAGCAACGAGATGAAGACTGCAACCTAGGCAGGCAAGATACTGTCACCTGTTCAAGCATGACCTGGAAGAGAACCAAATTGTCTACACGTCTGACCTGATTCTGCACTTACATCTGATGCAAGAGCACTGTGTGACATGCACAGAGTGGTCTTCTGTACTTTCTCAATTTAGTGCAAATTACAACTTCTCATTTCTACCTAACTGAAACCACAGTACCAAAGGGTTTTTCTGCTTACTCTGAAAAGCAGGGGGACAAACAATGAACGTTTGCTGGAATGGGTCAGTCTGCGTGCAGATCTGGGTGGTTCCAGGTTGCAAGGAAACACTCTGTTGTGCCACTCCTGCAACCGGTGCTGCAGATGACGGATACAGAGCAGACTGATAGTTTAGCAGCGAGACGTCCGAGTTTGCCAGGGAAAGAGTAGCAGCAGCAGTAGAATTGGAAGCCAATACACTGGCCTAGGGGGGGGAAAAGAAAAATAAAAAAAAATAAATCAGATTTATCACTCGTACCTGTTATAAAACAAACAACAGGAACCATCAGTATTATACTATGAAAGAAGCACCAGGAAAAGGTTTCAGGTAAAAGGCGTAAGACAATGCTGGAGAAAAAACATGAATTGCACCAACTTTACTTATGGTGCTGAACTGACAGGCAAATATGATTAGGTGAAGTAAAGAGACTGCCTTGGCCTGAGTTTTGGAAAATTAAGTTTCAAGACAAGACTACAAATTCTGGAGAGCAATTTAAATATAGTATTTTGCAGAACAGGATTTGGCCTGAAGGCACAGAATTAGACTACTCCAATTCTTTGATTAGTATAAAACAGCTAAAAGATGCTATACCTGATTGTGCACTGTATTGAGCTGGTTGTTAAAGCTCATTGTCAGATTTGTGCTTGTATTAGGAGCAACATGAGTCGTGAATGGGCTCTTAATCTGATTCACTGTATCATACATATTAACTCTTCGCTTGCAGATCTCCATATTCTGAAAGCAAGATTTCACACTGAAACAGAACGACAGAAGGAAAATTATGAGATTTGTAAAAACAGTACAACAGAGACATGACAGATTCCCAACTTTATGCACATGCCTTTAGGTTTAGGTTCATTTTGTTTTTTTTTTTTTTTTTTTTTTTTTAAAAAAAAAAACCAACAAAGAATGTCCTAAAACATGAAAAGGAAGCTTATGAACATTCCATTCCTTACACATACCATTGCTGTTTTCAGATCAGCCAGAAACTGCAGAAAACAGCACTGACAGAAAGCAGAAAAGTGCTATTCTGTGTTTCCAGTAAGTCCTCCTGAAACAAAACAAGAAAACTAAGGAAGCCTACTGATTACTGTGTGGGAAATCCAGTAGATGTGTCATTGTAACAAATGGATGGTTCAAAGTCTTCAGTGGAGTAATTCTCTTATCTGCATCAATTGTCAACATTTTCTTCAACAAATCAATATATTCCCTTCGGTCAGCCTTCTCTGCCAACATGTCAGTCCCTTCTAAGTCTGTAGACATATTCACCTTGAAAATAAAATGAGAGTAGTTCACGCAAACATCAAATTAATTGCTACCTAACAATTCAGTAACTCCCCATCACGCAGAAATTTCTGTCTCTAAGCCAGCTTAATTTTAGGTACCACAGCGCTAACACACCACCTTTCCCTTGCTCATTCTATAAAAGGAAGTCAAACTTATACATGGAATTCTCATCTCAACATGAAGTTGGTCTGTTCAGTAGATATCAACCAGGCTTCATTCTCCACTGCCTGGCAATATGCCCTCATTTTTTGTGTGGGGCTATAAGGGGCTAGCAAATCAGAATGGCAAGATTCTACATTCTCTGTACTGTACTGTAAAGTGACGATAACAGCTACAAAAGCAACAGAAAATTGAGACCAACATATTTAAGATTCAAGGCCGCATGATATTAAAAACATTCAGATATTCCTTTATTTTACCTCTGAAAACAGAATGAAAAAATAGAACGATCTGTAGTTCCTGTCAACATTTCCAAAGTCCAGTAAGAGGCCTAATTATATAAACACATCTGGAGGTGCTTAGCTTTCCTACTGCTTGACTACTTCTAGTGGTAACAGGCTAAGCACACTTGTTGCATCTACCAGATCAAGGCCTAAGAAAAAACAAGAAATTTCTAACAGGTTCATAATTAACATTTAGACAGTCTTTAATACAGAGATTTCTGATGCAAACTGGCACCGTGGCAAACCTACATCAGTGTTCTCAACAGCACGTGGAAGAGGAATGCTCCAGCACAGGAGCCTCATTTTTAGAGATCCCAATAACGTATGTAATCAATGTGATAGTTATCTGTGTGTTACAAGATCTCCACACACCTGCGCCATATCGTCCAAACAGTTGAATATATATTTCCGAGCTTCTTTTGATTTTATTCCTGTCTCCAACTCATGTTCTTCTGGGGTCTATAAAAGAAAGCATTTGTTAATATAAACTGAGATATCGCATATTGATAAAGAAAGAGCAGCAAGAAAAGAGCCGAGCCAGGTGATCTTTTGCCTGCTTTAAGACAAATCACATGCCAGTAGGCCAAACCAAAACAGCCATGGGTTCTCATTTCCTCCACTGGAAAGATCATTCATTGCAAAGCTGAATTAACAACAGCATGACTTCATTTCAAGGCTTTGTTAGGTAGTGCTAATGCCAGAAGAACTGCAGATTTCTGATTTAGGAAGAGAAGTGGCTATAAATATTTTAAATCCCTCTTCTACAAAGAAGAAGAAAGGCAAAATCCCCTTCCTTTTGCTGCTCAGCTTTAAAGGCAAATGAAATGTACATCTGATTCTTTCCTGTCCTCTGCCAATACACAAATAGATTTCTGTTAAACTAACAAACACCATAATGAAATACTCCCTATTTTACTCTTTGTATTGTCAGGAGATGACAACAAGATGACATACTTCAGCAGGACTGAGCAGGCCATAATAAGTAACCATTATCTCAATTACTTTAACACCCACTCTATGCTGGTACTATCATGCACAGCTGCTATTGTTAGATGAGTACCAGGAGGTCTGTACAGTTTCTGAAATGAAATACACAAATCAGCTATATTTAAATGGCATTTCAAATCCAATCTTCACTCAGAATGTTTTCACAGCGCACTAAAACTAAGTGTGAATTTATGTCAAGTCCTCAATGAACAAAACAGAATTGGGAATTAAAAAGACAGACAAACCTTTAGCCTCCACAGTGGGTATCCCAAATTTGGATCTCTGTTAAAAAACCTGCTTGTTTTCGTTCCCGCACTGAGAAGATACTCCGCTGGAAGGCCTTGAGTTTGTGAAATATAACGAATCTAGGAAAGAAAATTAAAAGAATGAGGACTCCCAACATAAAGAACTCATAGCTAATGGAGTAATTATCAGCCAGGTTTGTTCACAGCGAATAGGAAATAACCTGTAAATAAAGAATGCCCAGATAACTGAAACTGCAAAATTAAAGGGACTATCTCAAGCATTTATAAGGACACTTAACTTTTTCAATCATATTATCTGCAGAAATTTTAGGTTTTAAATACATCTTTCTTATTTTATGGAAATATTTTTTGCCCAAGTATATGTGAGCAGACTGTAAGCTTTCGAGACATGGATGAAGTAACACCAATAGCCTTTAATATCAGCAATGTAAGTAGTACACATTTTGAGAGAAAAATACCACAGAAGTTATCATCTATGTATATATAATTAAAGGCATAAGTATCCAAGCAACATTGCTGTGACTGGCTACATATACTCTTGGGCACACAATTTCAGAATAACGTCATGGCAAAGCTCTCACGGACCAAGAAAGCAAGATCAAACCTCTAGTACAATCAGATTCTTACATCCTCAAAAACGTCTAATATACTTTACTTTACATGTAACAAAATGAATGGCTCAGAATTTTGGAAAATGCACCTGCATAGTTGTGACGGTATCAGTGAGACACTGGTAAAGAGCTAACAAATAAAAAGGTACGCTCAAAAGGAAAGAAAACAGCAGGTCATGAAAAAACACAATAATAAGCTTTTTAAAATATTCCAAATGTTGCCCAATTGCTAATCCTATTTACTCTCAAGATGTACAGTGAGAAATGTGACATTGCCTTTATCATGACTCTGCCCTCAAAGGAGTCTATTTAAAAGTTTAAGAAAAAAACCCCTGATAAGTCTTGATTTATAAAATGAGGACTTGAAACACAGTGTTAAGGTAACTAGGCTTTGTTTGAATTATCAATTATAGGTCCTTTAGCATGTCTCATTTCTTATTTGCAAAACTCCTGCTATTCCACTGTGCCAAAACAGCTGAACACTGCAGTGCACTTAGCTCACTGTTATAGCTTGTGATCCATACGAATTTATTGACTCACTTTTCATTTATGCCAGTGTGGATCTGAAGTCTCTGCAGGTGAGTACTTTTTGTATCTACACAATAGCTCAGCTATTTTCATGAGACATAACTCTTGCTCTACAGCCAGAGGGTGTTTAAAAAATAATTGTAAATCCCATCCCAACCCACGAACTTGTTCCTGGAGAGGTCCTCTCACAAGTTCTGCCAGAGCTTTTACTTGCTGCTCCAGAATCTGAGAAAATATGAAAGCAAGCCATCCCTATTTTTCAAGGGCAATTCAGATATCAAAATCAACCACATGAAGTCACACCTCATGCTGCCTCACAAAGGACTGCAAAATCCTGTCTATTAAGCAATGGAAAAAGCACCTCCTCCCCACCCACCTACATGACTAAATAAGGTTCTCAGAATTGCACAAAACTCAGTGTGCAAGGAAACCACCACGCTGTACCTCAGTTATTTTCTAACTCATTCTGCTCATTAAGGTAAACTGTGTTTCCTTTGGAAATTTACAGTGCTGGGAAGATATAACACAAGTAAATTTTCAAACTTAGTAAGTTTTCATGTATTTTATCACATTAGGAAAACTATACCAGGCATTGTAACAAGATACCACCGTAAAAACGACAGTGGTAAAGTTACCCTCAAAAAACCTCTCATTTAGACTTTTTGTCCTTTTATAGGCAACTGACTAGCCCAGGTAATAATGCTAAGCATCCACGGAAAGAATAATTAATTCAAGATGCCTTTTCAGACTCTTGCCCTTGTATTTCAGAGACAGCTTGGGGCCCACACTTTGCATTAAAAATGAGGACTGCAGTAGGTATTAACAGGACAGGAATGATAGGCTTGCTCTGTCTCCACATGGAAAAACTGCCCTCATGGTGAAATTACAGAGGGCGTTTCAAGTCAGGACGCACACCTCACTTCTGTTTTGACAGGAAGGTATTTCAACAGCTTTTGGGTTTGGAAGCCAGGGGGTTAACTGTAAATTGACTCTATACATTGGATGACTGCATTCACCTCAAGTTAAAATACACAGAACTCCATGCTCTCCTGTACAACAACACAAACAGGCAATGGGAACACCACAGAGAGAAAATGGACTTAAGATGACAGACAACAGTGATTTACACTAGATGAAATTTGATGTAGGATACATGGGGTTCAGAGGGTCTGGACACAGATCATTGTGATTTCATTTCAACATCCCCACAGCCGCCACGCACTCTTACCTGATCATACTCAGATGCTCCTGGATACAGCGGCCAGCCTAGAAACAGCTCAGCTATCACACAGCCCAGTGACCACATGTCAATAGCTTCACAGAACGGTAAACCCAGTATGATTTCAGGAGCTCTGTCAAGGAGGGGAAGAAAAAAAAAAAAAAAAGGTAACATCTTTGACTCTGAAAGCATGCAGTTCTTTCCTATAAATTGCTCTGGATAACACCCCTCCTTCCCTCCTCCAAGCACAAGTAAATCTGTGTGAAACTAAGTGATTCACTTTAAAGCAGAAGATGTTTCCTCAAGTGGCCTAACAGATCCCAACCTTTTTATCACTTATTGGCTTGGCTGGATTCATTTTATTGCTGTGGTGCCCTCCAACTCCAAGGGGGCCTTTATGCAACTGTGATATGAAGTTACTCCTTTGGTAACCTGTTTAATTACACCGGACAGTATGTCTGGTGTGAAGCATCCATGAGACAGTGCACAACCTACCCTAACAAAACTGGGAAAAGTTATGGCAAATGGTGCTTAGACTTTTCTTGGAAGAAGCTCTCAAGATCCCAGGTAACCACTTGCAGAAGGCTGCCTGTTTTCATGTGGAAAAGAACAGCATCTGCAGAGCCAGAAAAAGGAGCTCTTAAGAGAGCTGCTCGGTTTCTATCAGCGGGTTTTCATACAGGGTTTGTTTGGAGAATTTTGAGTTTAAAATGGACAGAGAGAACACAGCTGGAAATTGTGACTGCTTTGCAAGGTTGTGTTACAGGTTTCTGTGCACTGAACCACACCTAATGCAAAATTTACCTGTCTGGCCTAGCCTTTACGAGAAGGTAATGAAAAAAACTCAAACTCCAAGCAGGGTTTGCTTCTGCAACAGGCTGGAATTTCAGAGAGATTTCTGTCTGGAACTGACTCATAACACAAAAGGATGTTTTAGTACAACTTTTCACCTACACACAGTTCTGAAACAAACCGAAGCCGTTCTGTCAGGCTAAATTCTGGTCATACATTTGCATACAGCATAAACCCCAAGTGCTGCAAAAACCATGTGAGTTGGTGTGGGAATTTACTCTGGAAAGTACAGGAAACACAAAAACCTTCATCTTCGTCATGCATAACTAACACAAGAGCAAAGGAAGACAGAAAACTCCTAAACTCCAGGCTATCTATTTTCTGGTCGCGACTTGGGTAGCACGCCCCAGGGCTTGCGTGACATTTCTTGTCTTACAATGTGGATATTTCTGTTGTTAAAAAAGGCTCTGAAACCAGTTCTGATCTTTCTACAGAATTCTAAAAAACAAGGCTTGCATAACGTACAGGTGTCAATAGATCTGACACTCACCTTCCTCAGCTGTTCAACCTGAATGTACCTCCCAACTGTTTGTACACGGCAAGAAGTGACTCTCCAGTTAATCACCCTTTGTGTCCTGGCGACACAGATACAGCTTTTGTTTTAGGCGACGACACAATCACCATTAGCCAGTCTCCAAAACAAATGCGCTCATCCCAGTTGCCCAGGCACAGTGCCCCTGAGAAAGCACAAGATCTATCAAAAAAGATAGATAGCTGAACCAGCGGTTTGCTGCAGTGAGGTCATACCTATTCTCTACTGTTCAGCTTTAAAGCAAGGAGGTTCTTCTATTATGTCTGAGCCCCCCAAAACCAGAGCCATGATATAGCTTTAGTAATCTGAATAATAGATTATTTAAGCTAAGACATTCTGACACTTGCTCTACTCGACACTGATCTGTTTCTACCTTCTTGTTTGTCTATCCCTGGCAGCAGTCGACTCTGGAACGGTTTCGCATATGTGAAAATATAAAATGATTATGCAAGTATGATAAGTATCTGATATTTGAATGCTGAATGTCCTGCTAAACACTTATATTTTAAAGAACTATGCCAGACAAGATCCAACTTCCTATAGGCTAACAGGTGCAAACAAGAGGAATCCATCCCTTTCTGTAGTACTTTGGTCTTCACAAGCAGAGCGAGTATGATGCAGTCATTCACACAGGATTTTCAGAACCCCATGTGCCATTAGCCTCCTAGTCATCATCAACGAACTGTATCGATCCTCTTGATTATCCTACTTATGCAGGAATTTCCAATTCAGATAGGACCCAAAGCTGCTACATAAGGAATGCTGCATGCATAAGTTTCCTTGGTTTGGACTGGCAAACAAACTAAAAAAATGTAAGTGGCTTGTGGAATAAGCAGAGCACGCTAATCGTTTACAAGTGCATTAAAAAAATCCCACCAGTTCCAGTGGAAAGATAGATTAGTGGCAACAAAGGCTGGATGTGATAGTTTGTTAGTCTTTAACTACACGCTGGCATAGACTTAGCTATTCCAAAACCTCAATACCAAAATGATAGCAAGTTGAACTCTATGCATTTTATTCCCTGAAACTAAATAAATGAACTTCTCACAAGCCACCTGATTTCATTTTGATTGCAGAACAGAGCTGGCAAATCAGAATCTCTCTCGTCTCCTTTTTACACCACTACAATTAGTGGCCTTATGAGATGCGAGTTGAAACAGGACAACAGGCAGAGGTCACTTTCATAGCTGGTCTGTCAGAAATGAAAGTGATTTTACAATCTTAAGCTCTTTGAAATAGAAATCAACAACATTCTTTCTTTGCATACACACTTGCCAAACTCTGACTTCCAAAGTTGGCAAATATGCTCAGGGACTCTCAGAAGAGAGAGGATTCACCACAGTAGCGGAAAAATCCGAGAATTACTTTTAGCATTTCAAAACACATCATGTTTACGCATGGGTCTTCAGCCCTCCTCCTTGTGAAGAATGATGGTAATATGAAGCTTGTACAACTGCAGCTAGCAATGCAGTGAATAACACGATCACCACTCAGAGCTGGATTAGCAAGCAGAGAGTTAGATTTGGCAGCATGCACTGCTGCTTCCCAGGCCAACATGACTGGGACAGAAGTAGGTCATGTAGCCCAAAGCAGAGGTAAGAAACAGATACTGCTGCACTCTGCAAGCTCCCTCAACACTCAGTGCCACCTTCTCACAGCCCAAATTGTTCAGTCCTTCAGCTTAGTATCTTCAGTTTGCTTGGCGCCTCTACACTGAGCCACAGGAAACATCAGGAGGTAGGGATCTGAGTAAGACTCACATGATGGCTGTACTTACATATAACATAGGACACGAGTAAACCTCACTCTCTGAACAGCAGGGAGATCAGTCTTCCCAGGGATTTTTCATTTCTGCAAGCTGTCTGCTTCCTTCTATTGTTTATCCTCCCCAGGGAGAACAAAAGCATCCATACCCTTCCGCACCTGATGTAACAAGCATATACTCTGGTTTTCAGGTCAGGAATTACTGCTAATAGATCTCAGGACTGCCATAGAAACTAGTCACTGCATAGAAGCATGACTGCCAGGGTCAGTCTACTCCTAGTCCATGCCTGGCTTCAGAGCCAAAGAATTCTTCAGGGGCACTTCTACTCACACTTTAAGTCAACCATGTCACGGCAGGGAAACAGCCCTTCTTGACTGGGGTTACCCTGCAGAGGCAGCAGTAATGCCTGTGGAGAGAGGGAACCTGCCTCAGCCTCAACACGCTTGCCCTGGCAAACCCAATACTACATCCCAACTGGATGTATGGCTGCAGCAGTGTCATCGAGACCAACGCAAGCTGTCCAACTGCCAGAAGTACAACCAGAACCTGGAGCGAGCAGGGCTGTTGGACAAGATGACCTCCAGCAGCACTAAGCATAATTAATAAAGGAAGGGTTTTTTCCTTCAGGGTATATATATCAGAAAATTCACCTTACAGTACCCGAGTTTGGCTGGTTTAGATGTCTCTACAGGAGACAGAGGTTACGTAAGTGCCAGTAACAGGCATTAAAACAGCAAAAGTGAACACAGAACGAGAACCAAATGAAGAATTGGTCTATACTGTTTTATTAAACACAGCATTGAAAAAATTTCCAACTTAGAGCTCATCTGAACACTAACTTAATGTGAACATGGTTAAAACAATCCCGTTCTCGCACAATAAGCTGGTTTCTACACCACCTCCATAAGTTCCTAGATTATGGATTTTAGTAATCATCACTATTAAGCTAATTGCATATCACTAAATACTATATTTCCACATCACAGCATTCTTAACTTCAGTCAAGCAGACAGTCTTAAACACCATCTAATCTCAGGTTATTTGCCTTTCTGACAGTGTCAGTCACCCCGAGCCAGGGAGGTGGAAGTGGCTTGGCGTTCAGTGCCGCACACAAAGATGAAGCAGATGGCTTCCTTCCCAGCAGCCCCTTTAAGATACTTATCATCCCTTGCTGCTTTTGCCTCAGCCAAATCTGTTTTTTGCGATATCAGAAACTGGAAAGCGCTACATGCCTCCCCAAACTGCTTTGCTCACGTGTTCCAAGTCAGATAGAGCAGATTCTTGATCAGCAGTCACCTCTTTCAATGCAACAACAAAATTAGTAATGTATTTTACACAGCGAGCATTTTAACAGAGCTATGGTGCATAGAAGACAACTGTGTTACAAAAAATAACAATCAATAGTTTAGAACTGGAAAGATTGGTGCCAACGAGCTGAGTGAAGATCATGAGGAATGGATTAATAAAAGTCTATATCACATGAAGGANGGGGGGGGGGGGGGGGGGGGGGGGGGGGGGACGGACACCAAAACACAGGAGGAAAGGACACAGGCAGTATGAGGAACGAACAGAACAAGCCTACAACAAGCCAGGGCTTTAAACTGAAGCTAGGAGGATGGGAAAGACATCAAACAGGGCAGAGACACAGGGTGGGGTGGAATGTCTCGAGTCCTCTGTCTTGTCCCAGCTGGAAGGACTAGATACTAGTTAAGTTTTGCGTCAAGTGAGCTCACATTCCACTGAAAGCAACCCTGACACATAGCACAGAGTTTTTCATGTCCCTTTGATGCCAGAAGTTCTTTCTGCATCCATTTATTGAAGCTTACTGCTACTTATATTGAAATACACAGTATTAACAGAACCAAGCTGGAGGAATAACTGAAAGAAAAAGCACAGCTTGCTTTAGCTACACAGTTTCTGAGTTTTTTTGCCCATAGTTTATTTTTAATTCTTAGACAGGAGTAGGGTAGAAGCCGCTTCTACATTTTGCTAATGGAAGCAAGTCATCCCCGTTTTAGAAGAGCTACAGGTCTCATGAAAGCGTGACTTACCGAGGGTTGATACAGGAAGTCATGTGCTCATGAAGTGGGTTCAGACAAAGATGGAACCAGAAGAAACAGGATAAAAAAACCTGGCATCCCTTTGACTTCTCTCCCTTCTAAATGACCACAGTCAACGGACTAGTTTCAGATCGTGGCAAATAATCCAAAATGCACTACTTAGTAGCAGCATACTGCTTCCCCAGTTTGCTACTTCACATGTCGTCACAAACTAGCGACAGGGTAAAATCAATTTACTGCACTAATCCGGGGTAAAAGGAAGGTATTGGACTGCATATTATGTCACACTTGCAAAGCAGAAGTTCTATTTATTTACACACAAATTTCAGAAGAAATCTCCAGGAAACATGCAGAACAGTGGATAGGCTGATCATTTCCTCCTCCCCCCTCAACTGGGATTAGACCCAATGGCAGAAGAGTTAAGTATTTGTAGAAGCAAACCCCTAACACCCGATCAGGATCAGCTTTTCTTTGCTAGCACAGCGTATGAAAGTGAGCATTGTGTCAGTACTTACCTGTAATAGCGTGACTGCAAATAAGTGGAGCACACTGCTTTAGACACGTGGCTGGCTGAACCAAAGTCTATCACCTTCACCCTGTAGGGCTGGCGGGCAGGATCCACCAGCATGATGTTTTCCGGTTTCAAATCAGCATGTATCAGACCCAAGCTCTTTAACTTCATCAAGGCAGTAGCCACTTGCTGCAGAATCGGCCGGATGTATTTCAGGGGCAATGGACTGAACTTATTTTGCTTTAAGAAATCATATAAGTTCTGTTCGAGCATCTCAAATACAAGGCATGTATGATTCTTATGTTGAAAGCACTCATAGGAGCGAACAAAGTTATATTCGTCAGCATTCTCACTGCTCAAGCGAGAGAGGATGCTCACCTCTATCTGGCCCTGCCTAGCATAGGAAGGATGGTTCTTCAGGATTTTGATGGCTACAATCTCCTTTGTGCTACGTTTCCAGCATTTCGCCACCTGCCCAAACGTCCCTCGGCCCAGGAATTCCAAGACCTCGTAGCTATTTGTCATAGAGCACAGGATCTCATGCTGGACCAGCTGATAATCCCCTTCACCACTGGAACTGCTGCTTTTAGTGGTTACCGTGGTGGTTGTGGCCGCAGCACCCACCGCAGGTCTGTTTTGCAGCATGAGAGGTGGATGTTCCTCAATTATCTGCACACTACCGTTGCTGTCGACCTCTTCACTTTTCCTTTTTAATCCACATTTTTGGTATGGTTCCAGTAAAGAAACGTTGCTCCTATGCGTTAGGGTTTGGCTGTTCTGGAAGGACGCTGTTGCACTGCTGCCTGTGCTGTCGGCCGCTGTAACCACAATGTGCTCAACTGAGGGAGCAGGGAGAAGGAGGTTCTGATCGTAAGCAGGGATGCTGAAATTGGCTACCTGATGAGAGGAGCTTGCTTGCCCTTGAGCTGCTGGGAGGTTTTTGCTGTGGGTATAATACTTGTCACTACTGCTCCGTCCTGAAACATCCCAGGCAGAGGGCTCCACTTTCAGTTTCTTGGCACTGCAGAAGGCACTCGAGGATACTGACGGAGGGGAGAACACCTGCAGCTGTGAGGCCATACCTGAAAAGGGAGAGGAGAACTCATTAGGATGGCTTAGTGGCAGCAGGCTGCAATGGAACAAGATCCTCCATCTGCACAAGAAACAGAGTGACATGCATTTTTCTAAGCACCATATGGTGCCTACCGCCTAGGAAGGCAAACTTTTGAACTGCTGATCCTAAGGGCATCCACAGAGCGAGGCTCTCCGGGGGAATTACTGCATTTTACCTCACTGGCTACAGCACAAGCAGCAGACAGCTCTCTATCCAGCTTTCCAAAGGCTAAAGAGGTCCCAGCACACGATGGGAAAACAATACTGAAGAACAGAAGACAGCACGGAAGCGGGAAGACGCTGAGAAAACTCAGATCACCTGCCCACCCGCCGCCAGGCCTGCTCCCCCCTTCGCTGTGGAAGCAGAGGCCGCGGGAAGGCTCACCCGGACAGGCGAGCGGCTGGCCGGCAGCC
>WAAD01026661.1:10570-42884 GCA_013389945.1 Fregata magnificens | reverse complement strand
GGGCGGCCGCCGGCAGCGCCTCCCGGCCGCGGTTTGTCCTGGGTTTGTCCTGGGTTCGCCGCGCTGCCCCCGGGTTGTCGCGGCTGCAAGGCAGAAAGAGGGAGGAAGGGGAAGGTAAGCGGGCTGTCGCTGCCTATCCAGCGCTAATGAAGCACCAGGCGCTGCGAGGTTCCGCGCCGGGGTGCCCCTCTTACAGCCGGACCGGCTCTTACGGGGCCTCCTTGTAACACCTGGCGGTTCCCGCAGTCTCTGATCGGCCGGGCGACGTTCTCACATCCGCAGGCCTTCAGGGAAAAGTTGGGCCAGGGGCAGGTGTTACTGTACAGCTGGAAGTTTTGCTGACTGCTTCTCCCACGTCGGGCTGTATCTTTTGTTCGTGATAAATGCTTATAGACGGTGATTAAATTGCCGCTTGTCAACAGAGTTTGATGTAGGGACCTCTGCTTCTTTGCAGATGGTGCATTGGTGAATGAGCTATACAGTTTGCTTCGCGATCAGGATCCTATTGTAGTCGTGAATTGTCTGAGGGCCTTAGAAGAGATCTTGAAGAAGGAGGGAGGAGTTGTCATCAACAAACCCATTGCCCATCATCTCCTCAACAGGTTTGTTTTCTTTGATAGTAAGATGGTGCTGGAAGCTTCATTCTTGATCTTGCATTTTGCCTGCTAGCAAAGCAGGTATTTCTGGGCTCCTGTCAGAACTTGAAGGGAAGAGTCAGGCACCCAAAGATGGCGGTGCCCACCCTAAGAGAAACCAAATTACTTTCATGCCAGGATCTTAAGAGAAATCTGAGATGCCCTGCTTTTCCAGGGAGTCTTTGCTTCAGCTGGTGGTTTGTTTTGGAATTATAAGTTAATGTGATTAGGGGTTTGGGGTTTTTTTGTGACGGTATACATGATATATTTGTGGGACAGGTATGTTCTAGTATGTCTCTCCCAATCCGTTGAAAGATATGTAACTTATCCATTGCTGGACGAAATTACCTTTTCTGCAGATAATTCTATATGATCTGGCAAAAGAGGGGTATTGCTCTGCCCAGGGTTCTTGTCAATGGTGCTGTCTGGCTTAGAGCACCAGCAAAAGTGCACATGACTGATACCGGGTTAAGCCTAAACTGGTCAATTCTCTTGAGATAAAATTGTGGTATCTACTTCTGAAGCACAGCATTTGGTTTGGAACAGAGACTGTAAGAAACTCAGAGGCTAAGGCCTCTACTCTGCACAGCGCAGATCTTCGTGCACTTCTTGACTCCTGCAAACTGTGTTTATTCTCTTGGCAGGATGGCTGATCTGGATCAGTGGGGGCAAAGTGAGGTGCTTACCTTCCTTCTGCGTTACAGACCCCGCAGTGAGGAGGAACTCTTCGACATACTCAATTTACTGGATGGCTACCTCAAAAGCAGCAGCCCCAGCGTTGTGATGGCAGCCACCAAGCTTTTCCTAGTGCTGGCCAGGGAGTACCCACATGTGCAGGCAGATGTTTTGGTGAGAGTGAAGGGACCGCTGCTGTCTGCCTGCACTTCTGAGAGCAGGGAGCTCTGCTTCACTGCGCTGTGCCACGTGCGTCAGATCCTCGGTAGCCTTCCTGGCCATTTTAGCAGCCACTACAAAAAGTTCTTCTGTTCGTATTCAGAGCCCCACTACATCAAGTGCCAGAAGATGGAGGTGTTGTGCGAGCTGGTGAATGATGAAAACGTACAGCAAGTGCTGGAGGAGCTGAAGGGCTATTGCACTGATGTATCAGTAGAGCTTGCCCAAGGGGCGATCTTCGCCATAGGTAAGAGCTGTGTCTTGCCTTGGGAGCAGCCCTAGGCCTTTAAGGTGGGCCTTTCTCTGCTGAAATGTATCTGTGCAAATAACTGATCTGTGCTGAAGCAGTACAGCCCTCTGTAGACCAGCCTCTGCAGGAATGTTTTGTGTGAGTGCGTTTCTAAACCACGATTGTGCTGATTCTTTCAGAAGTTCTGGTATTGAACTGTTTCACGTTGCGTATAATGTCCTTGAGTCTCGTTTAAATGTCTGTGCTCTGATGAGATGCTCTAAAGAAATTGTGTCATTTCATCTTATTAATGAGCCTTATAGTGTTGAATGAAACTGTGTAGTGGGTGGAGGAGCTGCTCTAATACCTGCTTGTTCTTTGAGTTGTGATGGGGGCAGAGTTAAGGTGATTTGGGGCACTTCAATTTTGTTTTTGTAAGCTTTAAAATAGGTGAGTTTCTATAGTATTCGTAAGGAGAAAGCCAGGGATGCTAAAATGCCTCTCTTATGTGTTACGTTTAAGAAAAGTTCAGACTTCTGAGGTGTGGCTTCAGCGAAAGGAACATACCCCTTGTGTGGGGAGCAAGCTCATTTGACTACACTTTCAGAGATTGTAGTCAAAAAGGAAAAGAGAAAGGCTGTTTCTTTGAAGTGAGTTTGCGATGAATAGCTGGGCTCATGGTTCCTATTTCGCTCTGATAAAAGGTTGACTTTTATGTCCTTTGGTGTCTCTGCAGGCAATATTGCTAGGACATACACAGAAGAGTGTGTGGGGATTCTGACAGAGCTCCTGGGGCTTCAGCAGGAACATATCACTTCAGGTAGTCATCTGCAGGCTGTTTGCCTGGCTTGTGCTTTCAGGGGGTGGCCTTGCTGGGGCTTGTGATCCCAAACTCAAGGCTCTGAAAGGCACTTGGCTTTTAATTTAATTGGCATCTTCAGGTGGAAGTCTTCCTGGTGGAGTGGGAGTATATAGTGTGACCGGACACTGTAGTTTTTCCTTCCTTAGGAGCTACTCTTTGTGGTGAAGGGGGGAGATGGTGATAGCTGCATTCATGGTCCCACGTGGAGGCTCCTTTCTGGCTGCCGCAGGGAGCGAGGGGCTCGGCAGAGACATTTTAGTGACTGTTTGAGGGCCAAGATGATTAATAGGTCCTTTAAATCTTTGTGATTTCTGTTCCTCATATAATAGTCTGATTCAATTGTACCCAGGCCTCTGTTTTTCTTCTGCCCTCAGGTCTAACTTCACATCATTGCTGTTTCTGCCCTCTCTTTTAAATGGTCTTGCTTTCAGTTTTGAAAATCACACGCTTGCACTCAGCTGTTGAATTAGGTCTTAGAAGCGGCTGGTGTTTCTCCAAGTGGGCAGCAGAGCCTTTAAAATTTTGACCTAGAGTTCATGAGGCTCATTTTGAATTGGTGTTAGTTTTAATTTGTCATTCTAACCTTGTGTGTCTGAAGCATCATGAGTCAGTGTCTTTTTAAAGGCTGGGGAATATCCAGAAGAGAGATTACTTTCCAGCAGCCAGAGGAACAATATGAAGTTTCAGTGCTTTATCTTAGACTTGGTGCAACTTTGCTCTGACAAATGCGGTGTTGTGGGACTTTGAAGAAGGGTGTCTCAAATCATAGTCACAAGCAAGGCACTGACCTCCCTAACTAAGATTTGCAAAGTCTCTTGAGTGGTTTTTTTGTCCCCCCACCCCACCCCAGTGGTTTTATAACTCTTGGGGAATCCTGAGCATTTTGTTTCATTGCAGCGGTAGTACAGGCTTTTCGGGACCTGGTTTGGCTGTGTCCCCAGTGCACGGATGCAGTGTGTCGGGCACTGCCTAGCTGTGAGGATGCCATCCAGGACAGTGAGGTAAGGTGGCTTTGTGCCTTGGGCTGGCAGCTGTTGAGGCTGGGTGGACAGTGACTGTTTGGCTTTCCTTTGGCTTGCGATTGGCGGGCAAAGATCAGAAATCTTCAGAAGACTTGTCCTCTCGTATCTGTTTATTTCATGTCAGCACTGTCTTTCTTATAAACGGCGCCTATTTGCTATTTTTTCTGTGGTTCCTTCAGGGCAAGCAAGCGCTGATCTGGCTCCTGGGCACACATGGTGAGAAAGTACCGAATGCCCCCTATGTTTTAGAGGACTTTGTGGAGAACGTGAAATCAGAGATGTTCCCAGCAGTGAAGATGGAGCTTCTGACAGCATTGGTGCGACTTTTCCTGTCTCGTCCTGCTGAGTGTCAGGACATGCTAGGGAGACTGCTCTATTACTGCATAGGTGGGTTCCCTTCATTCTGTTTCACTGAAGCTGTAGTACAGGCTTTTTGGGTGTGGCTGTCCCCCCAGTGCATGGATGCTGTGTGTCAGCATCCTAGCTGTGAGGAGACCATCCAGGATGGCAAGGTAAGGTGACTTGATCCCTTAGGCTGCTACTTGGTCCCTAGCTGTCTGGTTGGTGAGTGTAACAGGCTTACACTGTATCCCTGGGAATCTCTTTTTAGTAATTAAGGGTTAGGACTTTGGGGAAATCTGGATGATAGAATTCTCCATAAATTATGTCCCTCTAATTCCCAGAGGAGGAGATGGATATGGCAGTACGAGACCGTGGATTGTTCTACTATCGCCTTTTGCAGTCTGGTGTGGAAGAAGTGAAACGGGTCCTGTGTAGCCCCAAGTCTGACCCCTCTCTGGGGCTCCTGGAAGACCAAACTGAGCGACCCGTGAATACATGGGCTTCAGAGTTTAATACTCTTGCACCAGTTTATGGCAAAGAACGCTGGGCACTCGTCACTGCTCACCAGCCAGCAGAACCCTCTTACACTTGTTCTCCTTGTACTGACTCCAGGAACAGAGACACAGGTAACCCACCTCACCTTCAGCTGGGATCCATTTTCCCCTTGTCAGTAGATGTTCTCACGTGGGTTTCTTTGGAAGAAGATCCCAGTGCTTTGAGAATGCTGTCTTAGTGTTCTGACTATCTTGTGCAATGCATGGCTGATCACCGCTGAAGGCACTGTGATTCCAGCCCTCTTCATCTGATGGCTCCATAAGATGTTCTTTGTCAAATTGGGAACTGCACCTTATATGCTGCATCTCACATGTTTGTGGTATCGTTTCAGAGTCACTGATTTCTGAAGGGAATAAAGAAGTCCTCAAGGTTCACCCTGATACAGGCAGCCTGACCTTAATTCCTGATGTTTACCTGACTGCAGAACAGTTTGAGAAGACCTGGCTGAGCTTGGACACGAGCTGCCACCTCTCTCTGCCCTGGTGTGGGACTGTTCATCCAGATACCGTACAGGCGGCTCTTCACGTTGTCCACATCCAGACTATTGCTATGAGCAAAGCTGGCGTCCAGCCATGGAAAGCTTATCTCGGTGCTCAGGATGACACAGGTTGCCTCTTCCTAACAGAGCTCTTGCTTGAGGCGGCAGATTTGGAGATGCAGGTTTCAGTGAAGCAGAGTGAGGCAAAGCCGGAGGCACTGCAAGCCTTTATTTCAGCATTAAGGGCGGTCGTGGGGGCAGTTGCCAGACTGGGGTCTTGATTGTTCCCTGTTCCCAGTAGGATGCTCGCTCCGTGCACAGGAAGTTTCTTTCTCTGGCTTCATTTGCCATACTTGATGCTGGTTTTGTACCTTTAAGCTGTGGGAGCGTTAGCAGCCCTTTCCTGGAGCAGAGCTGGGCCTAGCAAGCGCATGTGGTGTGGGGGTAGCTGCAGCGGGCAGGTACGGGATTGCTGCAGCTGGTGAATGGGGCAGGGTGAACAGTCTGTCCTCCCTCTGGTCTGGGGAAAGGACAAGGTAATGCATTCGTGACTGCAAACCCGCTGCTTCTGGCGTGAGTCACAGAAGTGGTGGCATCTGTGGTGATTGTCACAAGACACTAACGTGACTGATGGAACCAGAAATGAGCAAAATTCAGGGATGTGTTTTGGAGAGTTTTTTTCATGAGAATTGTAAATAATTAAAAAAACAGTTCGGAGACTCCAGGACTCTGCTACTTATCTCACATTAAGAGGAATGGTGCAGTGAAGAGAGAAGTATTTAGTTCTTGGCTCCCTTTATATGTGATCTAGTTTTGTCTGATAGACGGATTTCGATAGTAGCTTCACTTAACGGGCGAACGGAGCTCTGCTGTGTCAGAGATGGGTGGACAGGGTACATCATGCTCACTAGAAAGAGTATGTTTCTTTTTCAAGAGAAGTGTATTTTCTAGCTGAAAAGTGTTACTGTAATCATGAATTGCCCTCTCTGAAATTCCCCCCTCAGGGCTACTGTAAGAAAATGTGCAGGTTGTGTATGATGTGTCTGTGTGAGTTAATATGGCATGAGTTTTGTAGCCTGCATCACATTGGCCATGTCAGTGAGCTGTCAGTCCTTGGTACTCACACCAATAATGGAAGAATTGCTGCTTAGATAATTAACCTGTATGGAATATTAAATTTTTGCTGATACTGATTTTTACCATTTGTTACTTTGTAACTAGAATGGGTATTTAAAGGTTTTCTTTCTGTGTAGTACTTATTTCTGTGCAGTACTGTCATCCTGTCCTCACAATACAGTACACGAGATGGGGCAGCGCTGTGTGACTAAATTTTTACAGTTTTTAAAGTTATACTCTGGCCAGCCTCGGGACTTGTTTTTTGAAGGGCATGTCGACAGCACTCCATCTGCTGTAGTGAAAGTTACGGAGAGTTGGACTTTGTGCAGTGTCATGAAAAGTGTCCTTGTCACAGCCGTGTTTTACACAGTGGCAAAGCCCTCAGGAAGGCTCCTTGGGTTAAGGTTGAGGTACATAGGTTACTATAACAGGGCTTTATGGTACTTTGTAAGGAGTGGCTTTGGTAACCCTATTCTGTAAGATTTCTTGTAAGTTTTAATTTCTTTTAATGGCTGTATTGTACCTTTAAATTGCAATATGCCTTCTGTGCACTTCACTGAAACACTGCTGTCACTGTTAAACAACAGGTTTTAGATTTTATTGCTGATTTTCCTAATAAAAATGTGAATCATTCCTGGCTGTTTCCTGGAGTACTTGTTCGTTCAACTCTGAAGTCTGCAGGATGGAGTCGTCCGATCACTACCGTGGATCTGGAAGGAACTGCAGTCCAGCTCCTGCCTCTGTGTCAGACAGGGCTTTTCTCTCTCAGCTTCCTTGAAGCAAGGCTTTAAGGAACAATGGTGCAACAATTTATCTCGGTCTCATGCCAAATTACTGTAACAGGTGAGCCACCCACGGGTGGATTCAAAGGCAGATAAGAAGTCAGCTGTAGTAGGGCTCCTGTTAACAGTTTCCAGTGTCTTTATGCATACGTTGTATTCCTGTCCTTACGGAGAGCTCCACTGGAGCATTTGGCATTATGCAGTTTTCAGAAAAAAAATAGTTGATAGCTTGTTGGCAAGCTATCATTTACTCCGCTGTAGCTAGACCGAGTCTAGTCTTTGTCTGGGATGGGACTTGGAGCTTCTAGGCTTTTACCCAGACACCTTTCTTAATGAATGAACAGGTCAACAGTCTTTCTTTGATAACTTGTAAATACTTATTTCAGTTGATCTTAACAGAAACAACTTATTTTGAAATTAAACCACACCCATAGCTTGAATGACGACAGTTAGAGAGCAAATACTGGCGTGTCGTGCTGTCCCGGGGAGGAGTCTGGGGTCATACTCTTCCCAGAAGGAAGTACCTGTGCAGCTCTGGGAAAAGGAAGCCAAAACCCGGAGGCAAAGCTCACCTGCAAAGAAGAGCAGCTGCAGTGGTGTCCCTGCCCACTGCGCAGTGGGGAGACACGCTGAAATGGCAACCTTTGAGGAGCAGACACAGTGCATTGTGGAAGCCTTGTTCTCTGACCTCCTAGGTGAAGATGAGACTGAGTGCCGGAGCCTGGAGACAGACTCAGGAGGTAGGGCCTGTGTGGGAGGAAAAAATGGTTGGTTTGCTGCAGATGACAGAGGAGCATTTTGACTGAACGCTTAAAGGAAGGAGGCTGTAGCTTGGGGTTGTTGGGTTTCCTAAAACGCAGGCTTGTAATGACTCCCAAGCTATCTCTGTTTTGGGGGGAAAGTTAGAGCAAGGTAAAGTTGTTTGAATCCTGGGCAGCCCACAGCTGCAGTCTGCACTGGCAGGGTCGGGCAATGGGGGCTGTGAAGGACGGCCACCCTGCTTTCCACTCCTTGGGGCTGCGGGTGCTGGTCGCGGGCAGTGCCGGCAGGGAAGGTGCCGCCGGCTGCTGTGCCCTGCATGGGTCCGCAGGTCCTGAGTAACTTGCTCCAAACCAATGGGCTGGGACAAGTTTTAACTGTCATTATCAAAAAGAAAGCTCGTATTGCTTACTGGATAAAAACAGTTGCTTTAACATGTAAGACAGAATGTGGTCTTTGCTTCACAAAGCTCCTAATATCATTTGGGCTACTTTGGTTTGCCAGGCAATGCTGCAAGAAACCCAGAATTTCACCTGTATTCATATCGCTTTTCCCATTGTTTTCTCAGCAACAAACGAGTTAAAATGTCCCAATCTTGCTGACACCAGATAGCAAGGAAAATCCACTTCTCAAAAGCTTCGTGGAATTTTGTCATTTTGCCTAAAGAAAAAGTCTCTGTTAGTGTATTGCTTGTTTCCCCCTCCTAGATTAGACCCTTGTGCCTCTGCCTCCGCTGTCCTGGGCGCTATGGAACTGCCCCAGACGCCTGGGAGACGCAGGCTTCTGCCCAGGGCTGCAGGCGCCGAGTGCTGGCACCTGAATGAGATGAGCAAAGCTGGAATTAGCAGCTGGATGAGGGAGGGGGGTTGGATCAGGAAGCAATGTCTCCAGATACAGTTGACCACAGCTTTGTTGAAAGATCCCGCTTTCAGTTCCTTATGACTTTGTCATACACGGAAATGGTTTTGCTGAAACTTTCAGTGTCGGGTAGCTCCTTCTGGCTGAACCTTGTTTTGGTAATATTCAGAAAAAATAAATAATACTCTGTTGCTGGTTTTTTCCCCTCAGGATGCTTTAAGGAAAAAATGCTTTAACTGAGGTGTTTTCCCTCCTGCCCCGCCCCCTTTAAGTGGTTTAGCTGAGAAGTTCTAATGATTTTATATACTTGAAATTTGTGAAGTATGCCTTTTGCTCCTTTGTGAAAACCTTCCCAAATTTGGGTCACTATGAGACTTTGAAACCTTGCAATTTGCACTTGCTCAGAAGAGACCTTGAGTATACTATCTAAATTCTCCAAATTGCAACTCACATTGCAATGTCAACATCAATTGCACGTGATGATCTGCAGCCTTGAAATGCCGGGGGAACGCAGGAAGGACTTTGCCATCTGATCAATCCTGCTGTGTCACTGCAGTCAGAAGAGAGAGGCGAGATGTTTTCTGAGTCCTCTGACCTTCCTTGCTTGCCTCTGGCAGCCTGGGAGGAAGGAGCTGCCGGCACCCGGAAGGGTAAAAGAGAGGCCTTAGGGATGCCCTTGGAGAAACAGGAGCGGGCACGAAGCAACTGAGGTGGGAGGAAAGAGACCTGGACAAACCCATGGTATAGAGCCCCTTGGTCCCTGTAAATCAATGAATACTTGAATGGCTGTATGATATTTCTTAGGGACGTTGGTTTTACATTTCCCAACGTGTCTTGTCAGAGGTCTACCCTGCGTTAACCTCCTGAGTGCTTGAGGCAGTAACTACCATAGCACCTGCTGAAGGCAGCATTTTGGGTGCAGTAGGCCGCTAAAGAGGCTGGGCTGTGAGTGTGTGTTCTCTTTCTCTGCCTTTAATGCATTATGCTGAAACCCCTCACCCCGCTGTCTCTGCTCTAGAGCCTGTGCAGTCTGCAGGAGAGCCTCCAACCAGGTTTGACCCAGTCGTGGTCGCCAGTCGCCTGCGGCAGATGGGGGACCAGTGCAACATGGATTTTGAAAGGGTTTCCTCAGAGGCTCTTGCTGAAGTGCTCAAGGGAAAGGTAAAGCACACCTTGTTCTGCCTGGCCTGGTCAGCTCCTTGCCTGTAGGCCAGCCTTGTGTCGCCTTGTGTTGGAGAATAGCAAAAGCCTGGGGAGCAGCACAGCTTATGCTGCAGGAGTCAGGGGGGTCTGAGGGGAAGGGGCACGATGCCCTGCAGCCTCCCTTCATTTCTGTGTCATGGGCGGCATGTAAGCCACCAGGACAGAAGCCAGACAAGGCACTGTGGGAGCTGCCTTTTCTCCTCCTCTCTTCCAAAGGAGCTGCTTCTTATCACCGGAAAAGCCCTGGAGCTGCCTGGACCGGCCTGTTGTTGCAGGAGATGCTCTGCAGTCTGGAGCTGGTGGGGGCAGCTAGTGTGTAGAGGGGGAAAGGAAGAAGGCTGTGGTGAGAGGGGCAGAGCGGGTGCTCCAGCCTGCCCTGCAGCCAGAGCTCTCATGCCAGCACGTTTCTGGTGCAAGTGCTGCAGGCAGTTCCAGCTTCAGGTCCGTTGCAGCTCTGGTTAGACTACCAGCTGTGCTCCCCAGTCCTTCAACCACGCTTCCTGCTGCTGCAGTTTGTACAAGCCGCGGTAAAGGAGAGCCCTGCCTTGAATGTCGTACGCTGTACGGGTATCACCAGGAAGCTGTGGGGTCACCTGCTCTAGTCATGGGTAGAAGCAGCAAATTCAGGAGTCTAACTGAGTGTTGGATTTTGAGCCAAGACTTACTTATCACGCTCATTTAAAAAGAAGCTCACACTGCCCTCTTGATGCTTGCAGATGGAGAAGTTTGAGGCTGCCGTGGACTCTCTCAGCAGGAGCTGGAGTGACCAGAACCCTGAGATGGTCTATGAGAGAGCTTTTCTCTCTGTTTCTGTGAAATTGCTAATGTATGTTGCTAAGAAGGTCCCAGCTATGGTGCGTCCCAGCCAACTCATAGAAGTGATTAATGGAAATTCTCAAGTGAGAAACTACATTGAGGCCTGCGGCGGATGGGTAAGGATGTAAAGGTGGCGGTGACGTTTGCCTGGACGTTTACGGCTCTTCCTTTGTGCCTCTCACCTCTCTCACCTGCCTCGCTCGGCTCGTCACTGATGCCCAACGCGTCCCCCCAGACACGGGCACCAGCTAACTCAGCGTACAGCTGTGGGAGCACAGCTTTGCTAACACCTCAGTGAAGTCTTACTGAAGCCAGCATCAAACTTCCCATCTGCTTCTCTGTCTCAGGGTTTAATTCCTTTTCTCGGTATCTTGGGAGGTCAGCTTGCTCCCTTAGATGAGAATCAAAATAATGAAGGATAGGTCATACAAATGGCGCCGTCCTGCTCACGCAGCTTTACAGACCCCGCTTGGTGTGTTTTACCAGGGGGAGGGATGAAATCGGTCCAGGAGAGGGTCACAGCAGGAGGCGGGTCGCCCGTCCCTCCATCCTGTGTCCTTCTCTTCCTGCTGGTTCCTTTAAACCTGCCTTGAATTCTTTCACATACGCACACAAAACACATACACATGGGGGTTTTTTGTTCGTTTTCAGGAAAACTTGGACAATTGAGAGAAAGGGCTATACTACTTTCGAGAAGGTGAAGCTGGGCTTTTCATTCATTTAACTGGGAGAAATGCTGTTGTATTTCTTCAGGAGACTGCAAGCAGAACTCTACTCATAAGCAATGTGTAAAAGACATTCTGTATCACTAAAAATAAAAGTTAATAATTTTTTTTTGTTATTAATTTGTTTTTCTCCTTATGTTTCTCTTAAATTTAGCTGTAAAAGTGGGCTTCACTCTTATGCAAGGTTTCTAGGTTAGCACTTAGTGACACAGTGTTAATTTTCAGACTCATGAGGTGAATGTTTGTTTTAAAACACGTTTCCATTAGTTATTCTAAAGATATCTCTGTTCCTCTCAGGTGATTTAAAGGCTTATTTTTGCAAAATTGAAACCTGACATTAGTCTAAACTAAGAGTGATGGCACTCTCAGAGTGATCAGCAGTCCTTTGCCTTTTAGCAGCTGGATACAGAATAGCTGGATACAGGTAGCTATTCTGTACCCACTCTGTGAGAAAACACAGAAGGGGAATACATTCAATGACTATAGTTACAATTGGAAAGAGAAACAGACTTGGTACAGCCAGTCTGAAGTCTTTGTGCAAAATGTAAGATATTGGAAAGATCGAGGTTGTGACTGCCATATCTTTTTTTGGTTTTTGGGGGGTGGTTGTTTTTAGTTTAGTTTCGTTTAGATTTTTTTTTCCCACTTCTGCAAGTAGAGAAAATGGGTGGCCTTCGAGAACTTTGCTCTCTGCACCTCCTTCCCACTTCAGAATGACCTACACTTTGTCCTACGGGTTTTTTTAGAGTACCTGTAGGTGTTACTGAGAGTGAGTGAGGTGAATAAGGCTGGCATAATTCACTGGATTTCTATAGTCTACGGGAGTCAGATTTGACCCTCTCTTCTAGCCCAAGCTACCAGACGTGGGGAATTGTGGCTGGAAGAGTTGACCTGAAGCATGTCGATAGGTTTTCTCTGTTCAGAAGCAGTCATGCAGTTCAGGGGAGTAACACACGCAAGCCAGGTTCAGGTGCTCAGCATCTGCCTGAAGTATTCTTTCAAAATATTTTGCAGTTAATGCGGAAAACAGGCTAAGTTATAAGTGTGAAGGGCAACTGTGGATTTTGCGTGCTGTTTTAGGGACTATTCTAGCCGCAGCATATTCCGAGTCTGAAGCCTTCCGCCCCGGCTGCCTGGCAGTGAATTGCAGCCGCCCATGGGCACGTGTGCTCAGCTGCTGCCCCCGTGCTCGCCCCCCTGGTCCATGGCCCAGCAGGGCCATGCTGCTGGTGACGGCTGGACATGGTGCTTAAAGAAGTCAGATGTCAGGCTGCTTGGCTGCCGGATGTCTCCAACATCTGACCACCTTCGTGGCACAGTGCACAGGGAAACAGCTGGGCACGCTGAAGGCATGCTGAAGGCACGCTGTGGCCGAGGGACCCGAGGCAGCTCTGCTCCTGCCACGAGGCTCCTGCCCAGCTCGGGGCTGCCTACCCTTGCTGTGGGGCACACACGAAGTGCGTGTGGTTTTAAAAGGAGGCGCTAGGGCCCCAGGTTGTGTGTTTTGTTTTGTTATTTGACCACGATATCTGTTACGTACTAATTTCCTTTAAGACTTGTGATGAAGTCAGTAAACCACAGCCTGCCGCGAGTGCTCTCCAGGCTGGTGCTTTCCGCTGTGGCACGCACTTGACATGTCCGTTCCCAGGTTCGGCAGGCCAGTCACACTCACTCTCCAGCAACATGGACCAAAGGGAGATTCTGCTGCAAAACCTGGAAAAGGTCCAAGGCAAGAAGCTCAACCGAGAAGAGTTTGTAGACGAGTTTTTGGTAAGTTCACTTAAGGCATGGCTCTGTGTTTCAGTTGATTTTAAAGGGAACCGCTCAGTCACTTCTCCTCACACAGGGATGTGATTTGCATGTGACAATAAGATTTTGTATTAATTTTACAGCAGAAAGAGATGCAGGAGTTAACAGGGGTAGAAAGAATGGAAAGACAGAAAAGTAATTTAATAGTTTGCATTCAAAGTAAAACTGTTTGCTTTTCAAATAATTACCCAAGTGCTTCCTGTTTTCTACTTTGCAAATGTGCTTATCAAGACAGAGTTTCACTTTGCCTGGTAATACAACTGGGGGTATAGTGAGGAATATGGAGCCACTGCCCCTTCTCCCCATTGCAATCTGTTATATCCGAGATACACGTGTTCCTGTCAGGGATCTCCAGCTGCTACTTGAGATAGCTTTTCCTTTCCTCATTTCAACAGAAGCCCCCCACCCTGCCCCTGTACCACCTGCAGAGCAGGGACCGGGTGTTCAGACAAATGCCCTGTGGACCAGAGACTGTTCCACCTCTCATCAACAGCGGGCACCTTTGCCAAGGCGTGAGGAGATGGTGATCTGAGCAGCTGGATGGGCCATTTCTCCAGCCGCCAGTGCTGCGCTGTTGCGTGGAAGAACTTGTGCATCCATTTGCAATAAGCGCATGTGCTCTACGTCCAGCAGTGCTCCTGGCCCCTCCTGGAAATTAATTTCTTGTTCCCTAAAGGCAAAACTAGCAAAAAATGCTGGTGACTCTTGCCTTCCCTGGCATTCTGCAGTATCTAGCTGGTTGAGATCTGTGCAGTGCCCCGACCTGTGAGCTCTCTGACATCTTTTTATTTGTTTGGGTGGCGGTGGTGAGTCTTAGATGGTAATCCACTGTCTCACAGTTAAAGCTGATGGCTGGTGATGGCTGCTGATCTATCAGCTGGAGGAAGGTTGCTCTGGCAGGCTGTCTGGGCTGCTCTGAGAAGCAAAGGCATTGCCCAGCTTTAGCAGACGTAGAGAAAGGTAAAACTGGTACATCTGTAAGATCTGTGATGTCTCAAACACCAGAATAACCACTGGCCCCAAGCTACCTCCTCCCCCCCCCCCAGACAAGGGTTGCATCAGGCAGCGGTCTCTGGGGAAGGTGCAGGGGTTACTTAGGAGTCCCCACGAGATCCAGCTCTGCTTTGTCATACCAGTGAAGACTGGCACTTCAAACACTTGGGAAAAGCTTAGTGCTTGGTTTCCAGGCATCTGGGTTGGAGGGAAGTGATTAATCTGAGTCTGCAGTGACAGTCTGTTGTTCCATGGAACAAAGCGCTGTCACAGGCTGCTGAATTTCCCCCTCTTGCTGCTGTGCTGGGGTTGTACTGTGCCATGCGAGGCAGCAGGGCTGCAGAGCCTCAGTGCATGTGCTAGTTCTAGCAGCCAAATGTACAGTTAATTTTCTGACCAAAATGGCAGGTAGAAGTGGTCAGGGCTGTGTTCCCTCTTGTACTGGGAAGAGATCTTCCCAGGATGGCCAGAGTTGTTGGCCACTTTTGCAAGTGCAGAAGCCTTAACAGGCAATTGTGATGGCTTGCATTTCCAAACTTGGTAGAAATGTTCGATGCTATTTCTCCATTCTCATGTCTTTCTCTGTGTAAACAAGTGTTTGTACATGCCAGTTGTGGTGGTGTTACTGTAAATGACAGGGTTTTTTGTTTGAGCCCCCTTTTCCTGTTTGTGCAGTCTCACAGCAAGAGTTTGATCCTTACTGCTCTCGCTTGCTTTCTCATGTGTAGCCATTTCCCAAGCACTTTTATGTCAGTTTATGCAGGGACAGAAAAGTAAGGTGATTCAGAGACTCAGCTATGATAAGGCTGGCTTCAGTTCTAAGTGATGCCCCTTCCATGAAAGCTTACCCTGGAAGCTGGGGTTGCATTGGAAGGAGGCAGGTGGAGGATGCGGCCAACATCACAAGAGCTCAGGAGGTTACAGGGATGTGTAGTCTACAAAAACCATCCTGCTCCCACGACTTCTATCACACTGTGCCTGCCCCCATGTTCTTGATTAATGGAGACTGGACACGTGGACTGTCCTGGGCCTCCTGCACCTTCTCCCCGACTCATTCCATTCAGGTCAGTGAGGTGCAACTCCTGTGGTATTGTGGCTGGAGAGCAGCACAATTTAGGGTTTAAAAATTGCAGTTTAATGCTAAAAAACAGCAACTCTGACTTGGATCTGAACCTGAATATCTGTGCACAGAAATACTGTGGAGATGAGATACATGTCGCTGTATATACCTTTTATCTGTGGTATTGCTAAGGGGCTGCTTGGCTTGATCAAATATGTGTGAGCTACAAAGCCCTCCAGCTCCTGATGTGGTCTTTTGGCAAATATCATCTCTCTGTAGCTTAATGCATGCAGGGCCAGGAGAGTGTCGTGTCCCAGCAGCTGCTTGTCTAGAGCAGGCTGGAGTCAAGGGGAGTTTTGCAGCTCTCCCACAGCTGCTAATACATCGGGTCTGCAGCAAGGAAGGATGGGGACAGGATTCTCAAAACTGGATGAGAGCTTTTGGGAGAGCTGAAACGCAGATGCTTATGAGCTCCCGTGAGAAGGTCACTGGTGAGCCGACTCTCGAAGCGATTACAGCCAGCACCCAAAAACCAGGGCGCTGAAACGGTCAGGACTCCCGCGATTCCCGCTCACGTGCTGTCGTGCCAGAGCTGCAGCCTCCGAGCCCTCAAGCACGCTGGGGAGGGCTTTGCTGGTCCCAGCAGGAGCGTCTGCCGCCTCCTCAGCACTAACCCCTTTGACCACGGCACTATTTTGGTTCGGCGACCCCGAGACCAGCTGGCTGTTTTTTCCCTGCGCCGTGAGCAGCTGAGCCACCATTCCCACCTCCTGTTAGCAGCTCAGGCGGGTCACCGTGAGGTGTGCACGAGGCATGAGAAGCCCTCTCACCTTGCAGCTCAGGTGAGCCCGTGGTCCCTTCCCTTTGCTTTTCACCCCTGCACACCTTTTTCTTTCATAAAGGCACATGGTACTGAGGGGTCTCCTGTGTCAGCCCGATTCTCTGGACCCCAGTAGTGACATCCAGGAGAAGGGCTGTGAAGGTATGGCTCCAGGGTAGTGGAAAAGGGAGCCTTACCTTTTGGAGTATCAAACCAGAGAGACACTGATTAGAGAAATGGCCTTTTGTTTTAAATCAAAAGCACACCTTGGTGGCAAGAAAAGTGGTTAGGTAGACAAAAATTTATGAAAGAAAAAATACAGCAAGAATGGTGCTTTCGAAGTTGATGGTAATGAACAGTGTGTGTTATTTAGAAGCTTATGTCAGTGAAATAAAATTCTATGCTTTGGCAGGAAAAAGATGCTTGAACTCTCCAGGAGTGCTGCAGCTTTATCCTGGAAATGAAAGAGACGAGAGATTCATACCCCTAAGGGTCTATCCTAGGACTCCTTCTCCTTTCTCTTTCATCAGTGCATGTAGCTACTTTGCTCCGATTGCTTGTGCTCCTTTAGTGGCTTGAGCATTGCTATTTGCAGCTACAGACAGGAGCATTTTTACCAAAGTGAGAGAAATCAGTTGATTTATCTGGCTTTTCTGATATCTTTTGTTAAAGGTGGTTTAACATTGTTATTCCTCTTATCTGGGTGCCATTTATACTGAGAATGATTCCCCTGTGTCTCACTTATTTGTGAGGGCGATGCTTTATGTGCTGTATAAATGCATCATTTCACTTCAGAAGCCTCCATGCCCAAGCCTCGTGTGGGCACTGCCTCAGCACACACTTTCCATTCTTCAGAAGCCTGTGCTGGGGCTCTCAGGTGGCTTCTGTCTCTATTCTTGCTCTAAGTACCTTGAGAAAAGCCATTCAGGAAAGAATTAATGGTGCAGACCTTGCTTTGTGGTAGTCAACCTGACCCCTAGAGACCTTCACACATACTCTCTAGTGGTGTGTTGTATGTAGCAACATCTGCTGTAATTTGTTCCATTCTTTTATCACAGAAGCTGAAAAGGCAGTCAACAAAGTACAGATCGGATAAAATCTACCCTACAGCAGCATCTGAGCAACCAGAGAACGTCAAGAAGAACAGATACAAGGACATCTTACCCTGTAGGTTGGAAATGGCAAATGTTCCTATTCAGCCTTTTTTTTTTTTTTGCTAGCTTGAGTCTGTTCTCTTCCTCCAGCATCTGCCTGCACAGTTGCTTGCATGTGAGCGTATCACTGGCTGTCAGTTAGCCTTGAATTCTGCTCTTCAGATTTAAGGCTTTATCTTTGACTGTTGCAGTGCATGCTCTGGAATACTTTGGCATGTGTTTTCTACAGACGGAAGAACTTCTATTCAGTAGGAAACACATCCTCTAATGCTTGTCCTTGCAAGCTTTCTGGGTAGCATTGCAATCACTTGTTTTCCAAGGCCTTGTAGATAATGGCTTTGGACAAAGATGTCTGCATGACATACAAAGCAGACTACAGTTAAAAACCGTTTTGGCTTGTCCTGGCTTGGTGCCGTAGTCTCCAAAGAAGAGTCTCTCCTAGGACCAGAGCAGACTGTCCCTTTCATCCATTCTAGCTTGAAAAAAAAATAACGTAAACCCACAGACCTCATTTGAGCCTGTAAGATGGAGTGCAGGGTGATTCTAGGCTTGGCTTGCTCCATGGTCAGAGGAGGAGATCGGCGTTGCACTGGGGTAGTGGTAGCATCTGTAGCTCTTGCCTAAGCCCTCGCCACCACTCTTAAAGAGAGCTTGCCTGTCTGCTGCCTGCGTGTAGGCAATGGCAATTGTGTGCAGGGCTGTCGGTGGGTGCAGGTGGAGGCATTAGCTACTTGCACAGCCACTCGTGCTCTGGGATGAGCTCTCTGATGTACGTGCTCCTCCAAAGCACCTTGTGCTGCAGTCTGAGGAGCTCAACCACCATGAAAGACAAACAGTAACTGCTGCTTCTTCTGCTTTTGTGCCTGCAGTTGACCACAGCATAGTGGAGTTGTCCCTGATCACATCAGATGCAGATTCTCATTACATCAATGCCAACTTCATCAAGGTATTGCTTCTTTCGTGGTGTTTTGCTGTGCAACGGTGTTTGTAGCAGCTGTTAGTGCTGCCTGGTTGAGTTGTGCCAGGAGGAACAGGTCCTGTGGCTCTGGTGAGTGAAAGGACTATGCAGTAGTTTCTGGGCTGTGCTCAAGGAAAACTGATGTAAAGAAGATGTGTACAATCAGTGAGCTCTTCAGAAAGACCCTTTGCAACACAGAGGCACCAGGCTACAGCGCAAGGGAGACGCGCTCACGTTGGGGTGGCTAATGGAACAGTTTGTGGCTCACAACCCTGACTTCCTCGTTGGTGTTACTGCCTTTGGTGGGTGACAGTGGTGCAAAATTGCCTGTGGCCAGAATCACCTTGCCTGAAACCAGTGCACAGGCAGGAAGCCTTGCACAGCTCAGACCCACTGCAGTGGTGAGCAACAGGGCAGGTCAACGCGGGCTGGTTCTCCACCAGGAGCTCCACGCATTTTGGGACTTTCCTGTGCTCACGACCCTTCTCTGATAGATAGATAGAAGGTTTCCTTCGTTCTCCACAATAGTGACTGAGGGGTCTATGTAACCCATCTGCAGAAGAACAGACCTTCACAAGGGGATCACAGTTCATTCTTTGGCCAACAGCCACAGATGTGCCAAGCTGCACACTGGAGAGCTGGATCAGCTGTTGCAACATCATCCCCAAGCTCCCAAATGCACTGCAAGAACTGGTGGTCTCTGGGAGCAGATCTCACCTCAAGCCCAGCTCCCTGGCTTGGGTCTTCTTTTGGGATGTTTGCACATCATTGGTTTCTGGTTGCTTAATTTAATTTAAGTGCCTAAATTTTAACTATATAAAAGCCCTTCTAAGCCCTTAATGGGCTCATTGGATAAAAGTGAGATTCAGAAAGAGGGATGACTTTATTTCTGCTAGTGAACTATGCAAATATGTCTCCATATCTGATCTGAATGCTGTTTTAGGGCGTCTATGGGCCAAGAGCATACATTGCAACGCAGGGTCCTCTCCCCTCTACTGTCATTGACTTTTGGAGGATGATTTGGGAGTATGAAGTCCTGGTAAGGTGCAGATTTATATGCATTTCTTCTTTTTTTTTGAAAGAAAAGTTGTCTGTACAGCCAGCCAGAAGTCCTTTTTGACTAAGCAGATAGTGGGAGTGTCACAGTTTTACTCCAGATGGTGTGTGTGCCCCGCATCCTTCCCATGAGCCTCCTCCACGCTCATGCTGAGACAGGAGTCTGCTCGTGGCTGTCTCTGCATTCGGGCTCTGAGTGGGAAAGGTCCTCACGCCCGGGCTGTGGATGATGTCCCGAGTTTGATTTGCCTAGCAGTCTGGGACTCTGGGGAAGGCAGCTGACAGAACTTGCTTATTGCTGATAAGTACCCACAAGTGATGAGTTTGATTTTGCTGCCCGGATAAGAAACTCGTGTTCAGACTTTTCTAATGAACCTTCTTTCTGCAGATTGTGGTCATGGCTTGTATGGAGTTTGAAATGGGAAAGGTGAGTAACGCGTCAGAGATGGCCTCTGCCGTGATAGTGCCAGGGCAGGGTGAAGAGATGCAGATTTTTATTAAATCTCATTAGCGACAGCGAGTTTCTGTTTGATACGAGCTGTTTCCTGAGTCTCCAGCTGCAGATTCTTAAACCATTTCCAGTAGTGTAGCTAGCCTCTTTGGAAGGGAAAAACCAGCAATGATGGCTCCAGGGAAGGGGAGGCTGGAGCTGGCCAGCGGCAAGAGCCAGGCCTCCTCCCAGCACGAGTTTTGTCCGGCAGAGTGAGACAGGAGACAGTGTGGGTGTGCCAGTGGTGAATAACCAAACATGTCCTGCTTCTCGCAACAGAAGAAATGTGAGCGGTACTGGGCAGAGGTGGGCGGCTCTCCCCTGCAGTGTGGTCCTTTCTCCGTTGCCTGTGTGAGTACAGCTGCTGCAAGCACCATGTCACATCACGTGCACTGGAAACTCGTGTCATCTGCAGAAAATGTGACTCTAACTTTTTGTTCTGCAGGAAGCTGAAGAGAAGAAAAATGAGTATGTGATTAGGACTTTAAAGGTGACCCTGAATGAGGTAAGTAGGAAAGGTCATGGCAGGAAACGCATCTTGGCTAGCTTTATTATATAAACATTAAAACATGGCACACTTTGTGCAGAAAATTTTACGCTGCTCAGCCTGCTATTTTAAATTTGACAGTATGAAGAAAGTAAAAAATTAATTAACTCAAACCTCGATTTCTGAAGCTGTTTGTCAATTGTCACAAATCAGACCCTGGGTAAGTGAGGCCAACAGGTAACATCAAGACTGTCATAGAATGGCAATGCTTCTTTTGTAGCAAGAACAGCTGCAAACTGCACCTCTAACCTTTGCCTACCAACGCAGATGGGAACTGGAGATGTCTGCAGCATGCCAGCTTCCCCTTGCTGTGCTGATGTCCCAGTCTGCACCCGCGGGAGCTGCAGCAGCATCCCCTTGGTGGCGCAGGCTGGCCCCGGACCCTGCCAGCACTCTTCTCCTCTTGCAGGAAATCCGCACGGTCTACCAGTTCCACTATAAAAACTGGCCGGACCATGACGTCCCCTCGTCCATTGACCCTATCCTGGAGCTCATCAGCGAGATTCGCTGCTACCAGCCGGACGACAGCGTCCCCATCTGCATCCACTGCAGGTGGGTGAGCCGGTCACTGGCACGGAAGGGCTGCCAGCCCCCTGGCCCCCTGCGCTCTTGCTTCCCAAGCGGCCGCAGCAGGGGTGGCTTCTGGTGCAAGACTGCAGCCAAGCTCCTCTCGTAGGGTGTCCTAAGGCAAAGGAGTCCTCTGAGGACAGCTAGCACGGCCAGGTGGCAGGAAAGGAGACAGCAGCAAGCCAGTGACAGCACGTGTAGTTAAGAGACTGCCAACATTGGGCATGTCCACGTGTGGGCTGGTCACCACAGGAGGACTGAGAACTGTTCACAGGAGCATGAGAAGCGCCTTCCAGCCTGCAGCAGAACTGTGGGCAGGTGGAGCCTTACATGGGGCGGGTGAAGCTGCAGAAGGAGCAGCCGGGCCATCGTGTGGGTCTGCACCCTCCGTGATGTGGGACGGGAGGGTCACAGGAGGCTGTGGATCTTTTTCAAATATCCTTGTCGGAAAATACAGCGTGCCCATCCTCTGACCTCTGCTAGCAACCTTGCTGTGACTGTCATTGCAGTGCTGGCTGTGGGAGAACAGGAGTCATCTGTGCAATCGACTACACCCAGAAGCTGCTGAAGGACGGAGTGAGTGTCAGCCCAGTCTGCGTCTTCAAATGGCGCCTGCGTGCAGCACCGCTGCATGTCTCTGTCTCTCCCTCGCCTTCTCTCTCCCCTTACGCTCCCTTTCACCCTGCTCTGACTGTATGCAGATGTATTTCAGATGACAGCCACGAATGGGAACTCCCTGCAGCCTGACTGGAGAATGGCGGTGGCCAAACTGCTGATACCCCATTCCTAGTCTGTGCTGCTTCTCTCTCTTTAGGCTCTGCAGCATCCATGCATTGTCTGTTGCCATTGCTCCCCTCCCCATCCCGATGTGAATAGCCCCCGATGCTTGCACTGATGGGGCAGAATCCTCCCTCCTGTTGCTCCCTCTGGCAGGATCTTCAGATCAGGGAGCTTGGCTCTGCGCTGGCCTTCAGTCTTCAATACGAGTTTACTGTCTATATTTGTCTCTCTGCACTTAAGATCAGAAATCCAGGGTTCCAAACTAACACCTTGCTTTACTCTGACTCTTCAATAAAAAATGTACGTTTTAACAGTGAAGTAATCCCTGGCCTGGCAGCAGGTTGCTGGGACTCTGAGGAGTGGCTGCTTTCTGTACCGCAGCAACCCTGGACCCAGTGATCTGGGAAATTGGTGTCTTGCCCTTCGTGCTATTCACAGCTGTTACCAATGCTGTTATAAAAAGGATATTTTCTGTGGAGTGCAAGACAGGATGGAGGAGGCAAGCTGGTTCATAATAAAAAATGGCACTTTAAGCAGGTCCTTTGTTAAAAATTCTTGCAATAGCAGGCCTGAATTTTGGACACTGCTCTAAACCGCATCACGACTTGGAAGCTGATTGGAATCAGACCTGTCTGTAATTTTTCGTCTTTTCTCTTTCTTGCAAGATTGTTCCAGTGAACTTCAATATTTTTAGTCTGATCCAGGAAATGCGCACGCAGAGGCCTTCCATAGTGCAGACCAGGGTACGTTTGGGAAATTTCGCCGGCTGGTATACTCTCCATACTGGGACCTCAGCTTTTCCCCGGGAGGGTTTGCAGTAAGGAAACACAGAGCTGTTGTGCTGCTGGGAACTGGGGCCCGTAGATGTTCTGTAAGGTCCCTTTTCTGAACAGAAGAATGATTTTGCAGAAATTAATTTGGTAGCTGAGCATTTCCTTGTAGACAGCTGGAATAGCTTAGTGCTTGCAGTCTGATTTATTGAACGCTTATACTGTGAAACAAGGGACTGTCCAGGAAATAAAGTGGGAACTCTTCTCAGCTGAGATAGACTGAAGAGGAAGCTCAATGCAGAACAGTGTTGTTTGTGCACCCGAAAAAAACCCCAAATGCTTCAGTCTGAACCCCTTCAAAGTTGTGGCTTCTACCTCTTCTGAGAATTTACCCTGCCAATGGACCGGAAAGTGGCAGCTTCTCTCAGGGCCTGATGGTTGATTTGGGTAACAGGTGACCATTGCTGCAGGTGCAGCTGGCTCTCATGTCTGTTTTATTTGTCCGGAATGCAGGAGCAATATGAGCTGGTTTATGATGCGGTGATTGAGCTCTTCAAAAGGCAGATTAAAGCACTCGATGCCCAGGAAGATTCTGCTGCTTCACAGGTAAGAGTCCCCAGGATAAACACACTGCCTCCTGCAGCCTCAGGCATGCCAGCTCTAAACCTAGATTCCTGCTGCAGAGGTCTCCTCTGCAGACCTGGAATGAATCACTGTGTTTTCTGCTACCCTTTATGCCCAAACTGAGCCTCTTTTCAAGTTAACCCATGAGAATCCAGCTGTTTCCCTGAACGTGCAATGCTTACCACAGGATTTGGCCCCAAGGAAGAGCTAAATTTTCTTTGGTCTCAAAACCATTTTCTATATACTTTTATAATTGTTTAATGTAATGAGTGAATAGAAAAGCACCAACTTTCTACAGCAGCGGCTGATTTCCACGTGGACGTGCCAGTGAAACCTGTCTTCATGGAGTGCTTGTGAGCAACAGAATGACTTTCAGTCTAGGTTGGGAAGCTTGAGCACACAAGACGGTACGGCTAAAAGTGTTAGTCTGCAACATGGTGGTATCCTAGTGAGGTAATGAGCATTACAGCCTGTCTGTGGGAGAGAGTAGGCTAAAATATCTTGTGAAAAAACATGTCAAAGTCTTTCAAATCTGATATACCTCCGAGGAAAAACAATGTGGTCTTGGTACAAAGTTGCATATAAACAGGAACATCCAAGCCATCCATGGTTAAGGTTTTCTTTGTTCTTGCTACTCTTCTGTGACTGCTGGCATGAACCTTACCTTGCCTGCGTAACCGTTTGCAATCTGGCTGAAGTAAATGCATTGCCATTCTTAGGCTAAGGCTGAAAGATTACAGTTAGCTTATTTTGTCAGAAGCTTTTGTCTAAAGAATTGGGAATAGGATCCTGCGACGGGACTCGCACCTCTGTTTTGCCATAGGATTTCCAGGATGTTTCAAGCCAGAGCTGAGTAAGAAAAGAGCTGGAAAGAGCCTCTTTCTACGTGTTGTGGACAGTCTGCAAGCAAAGCAGATGCAAGACTAGGCTGACACAAAACGCAGAAAACGGCTCAATCCGGATGTGGTTTTGTAGCTCCTGGCCAAACCTCTCGCCCGCCTAAACCTCACTGCCCTCTGAAAGCACTTTGCAGAGCATGGGGGATGGTCATGTGCTGAAGTGTCACAAATGAAACCAGGCTGAATGCCCGTGTGGGGTCTTGAAGGCAGAGTTGTCTGCGCAGGCTGTTTTGCAGGTGTTTGGAACAGCTGGATGGTTGTATGGCTCGCTGTACTCTCATTTCAAAAAGGTGCTGACAGGAATTGCTGTTCAGGAGGATCTGTCCGCAGTTTTCAGTCCCAACTTGGTGTTTTCAAGTTGGTGTTTGTCATTTCCAAACTGCACTAATAATTAAAAGTAGTTGGCACAAATTCCAACTCCTGAAATAGCATGTTTGTGTTCTTTGCATTCTTCCTCCTCACTCTCTTGTTTTCTAATCTTTTCTTTCACTAGGTACAAACAAGGCATCCTGTAGCCAAGCCACTTCTGACTCCAGTGGAAGATATTTGTTCTCTGAGATTACTAACCTGGTAAGGCCATAGCCCAAGCATCCCCCGGGTTAGTATTTTCAGTCACCCATATGATTTCAGGAAGATGCATTTTTTATGTGTGCTTTATGACACAGTTCTGTTTGAATATAGTATACAGTTGTCAGCAGGATCTGCATTCTCCCTCGAGTCCTACTTTGACCCTCACGCTTGTTCCTAACATAATTCCTGCTCTTCTCACTGATGCATCTCTGAGACTGAGTCTCAGCCCTGTATGCCATTATCTGTCCCCCTCTTCTGCCCTTGGGTCTGTTTCATGTTGTGCTTATGTGGTGTTTCACATACAAACTGAAAACACGTCACAGGGCAGTAGAAAAAAAGGCTCACGCACGTGGAGACACCCCAGTGCTGGTTCATCTCAGCCCTCTGCCTGGAGCTGTGCACCCTGCAGGGTGCCCCCCGACTGGCCCCATCTTTCATCTGCATGTGCCACTCCAGTGCCTCTTGCTGTAGTAACAGCAAGCCTGAGGAGTCTAGCTTCCCGACATGGGCAGCTTCAGAGGGTGGCGGGATCTTTCTGTGGGCATGTTTTGGTTTGCAGTGTCTGCTTTCTGTAAATAATTTTGCTTTTTTGTATAGTCTGCACTGAGGGCGTAGTCTACCGATGTAGAGGGACTTCCTCTGTTCACCATTTAATGTGTTCAGATGGGGCACCAGGGTGCACAGTCCTTCCCTGTGCTCCTTGCTTGAGGCTGAATTGGGGTCTACGTTCCTGGGGGACGGGTCTGCTCTTAGGAGCAATGTTGTGGGGCCTTGTTAGTAGGCTAACAGATTTCTGAGTACTAGATGGCTTCAACTTCACATCACGGTGCTTTATGGCAGCTCAGAGCAAGAGGAACAGGACGTGCATCAACGTCTTCCTCCGGTGGTACAAAGCAAAGCGTCCCTGACATCATTGTCTGCCACGGGAGTACACGACAGCTCTGGACGTGGGGTCCTTCCCATCACACAGGCCATCTCCTTTGGCACTTTGGACTTCATCAACTGCAGGAAGGCAGCTGTCACTGAGAAGTGGGGCGCTGGGGACACTCTCCAGAAACACCGCAGTTTGGAGTTCAACAGCATCTCTCCTGAGCAGCTGCTTCTGAACCTGGAACTGAAGGGAGCAGGCAGCAGACGGCCTCGTGGCAGAGCACCTCTGACACGGACTGCATCGACCCCTTTTGTGCTGGCGCAGCGGGGAGAAGGCTGGGAATGGGATGGAGGGGGTGCAAAGCCTGCTTTGAGTTCACAGTTGCCAAATGCCTGTTACTCAAGCTTCCAGGTGAAGAAGCAGGACGGATTTTCCCCTGTTGAGCTGAGCCACTTGAGCCAAGATGCGGACAGCCACCCAAGCCGAAGGAACCATAGACAATGTCCTTACCCTTACCTCTGCTCAGCAGAAGACCCCTACTTCTCTTCACTCTCTCCAGATGACCCCGTGTCCCCAGTGGTTACCGAGTGCTTTGTGGAGGGGCAGGATGCACTTCTCCCTTCTTGTGCTGCGAGTGCCCCACTGCAGCCTGCTGTGGCCAGCTCCCCACCAGCCAGGCCTGTGTCCCACCACGCTCCCCTGCTGAACGACGAGGGGATATCCTCCCCAAGTAAGTGGTGCAGCACTGCGACAAGCTGGGCTTGGTCACGCTGGATTTCGGTGTGCTGGAGGGAGTGGCGAGCATTGTCTTTTGGCGTCCAGGCAGGGCTGTAGCTGCTCCTCGGGACTGTGTTCCCGCGGAAGGTGAGGGAGCAACTGGTTTCATCCTCACACTTGTTTCGTCCTGCCTTAGATTTTTCCCATAAAAATAAACAGTATTTTTAGAGCAGGATGATTTTGGGTTTTGCATTAAACAGCTGCTCTGGACTACTGTGTCACCTCGGTACGGCTCTCACAGGAAGGCAGAGATTGGTGCTGACCAGTTCTTAAAACAGAGTGCTCCAAGAAGCATTCAGAAAGCTCCCAGAAATGGTTTTCTCTGAGGATCTGGTTTCCAGGTCAAAACCCACTCCTTTCTGCAGAGTGTCATGCAGGGGGGTGCTGACATCCCACTGAGACTGAGAGAACCAGGACTTCAACATTAGTGTTTTGTCCAGATCTGCAGCCTTAAAACCATCACCCGCCATATGAAGAAGGTAGAATTATTCCTTGGTCTCGTCAGTCCTGGCCCAGTCAGACATTTCCCATTGTCCGCAGCTTTGGCATTTGCTCAGCTTTGTCCTGCTCAGGCCCTTCAGCATTCAGTGTCACAAACTCATTGTCTAGATGCTAGAGACTCTCGGAAAGTTATGGGAGTTGCAGCACAAGCCAAGTGGCAATGGTACCGCCAGCTGTGAGCTTGGCTGCGTGCTGGTGGTGCGCTCGTCATTTTCCCCTGGGCAATGGGAATTCTGCTGCCGACACTGCTGGAAGGCTGCCCTCGAGGCCACGTAGCTAGCGGCAGGTGAACTGGTACTGAGGACTATTTCAATTTTTAACTACAGTTTAGAGGTGTCTAACGATCATCTCTGGTGCACGGCTGGGCAAGAGCACTCAGCTCTCAGAGTCTCTACAAAGGTCTGTACTTCTCCTGCTGTGTTGTGCCATGCAGGTAGTCTGTCCACGTCTCCGCAATTAGCCACCCTGCCACAGCCAGATGATGATGATCCTCCGCCCCTGCCCAAGCGAACCCCCGAGTCCTTTATCGTGGCCAGTGAATCTGGTAAGTGCATTTAACAAAGCAGGGGCTCTGAGGGCTCTTCCCGTGTTTGTGCGCGGCATTGTGCACCCGGCAGTGCCTTTGCTCTGCCTCTCTGGGATGAGAAGTGACCTCTCTTGTGTTCAATTGTTTCTAGGACAACTTCCTCTGGCCACTTCTGATTTTCAGCTTCCAGCCAGAAATACAAATATCGGAACCTCTTTGGAGTGGAGTGGTGAGTCTCACTCAGAGGTGTTTAACGACTCAGTGAGACTGAGACCATGTAAGGTAAGCAAATGGCTTTTTATCTCTTCTCCAGCACTATCGCTATGCCAATTTCCTTATCATGTTTCCTTCTGTGAGAAAGACCCTAGTTTTGGCACTGTGTACTTTCCATAAATTATTTCAGGGTTCAGGACTGGGAGGAAGACGTGGTCTCAGTCAGGCTCCTCCTTATCAACATCTACTTTACTGCAAACGTTATTTTTTGGGGTCCTAAATCCCATATGAGATAGTAAAAATATTGTCCCTCTTTTAGAGAAGGATAATTAAGACAGGAAGTTAGCGGTCCGCTGAGGTTCACACCGCCCCATGGAACAGGCAGGAGCTGAAGAGAATTTAGGCATCTTTTGATCATCCCGCAGTTGAATTATAGCTTTGTAAAGTGAAACAATAAGGCGTAAGTCTATCTTCCATTACATGAGCATGGAGGTGTGTGTGGGAGGGTGTTTGCACGTAACATCATTTCCTCATCTTCTCTGGCTTGCTTGTGTGCAAGAGAACGACATTTGGTTGTGGGAATTTCAAATACATTCCTTGTTTTTTGTTTCCAGAGTGTGAAGCTTCGGAGACCACAAACAGGTACAAATTTAATGCTGGGATAAACTATCTTTAGAAATAAAGTCTGCTTTTTACTGAAGCTGCTTTACCATATTTAGTAAAAATCTTTAGGATCTGTGCTCAGTCCAAAGGAATTTTGTGTTGCTAAATAGTTCTGCAACTAGATAGTTCTAAACAGAACTAGACAGTTCTGCAACCAAATGAACTGGTAGTTTAATATTTCATAATCAGCTCCTGCCTCACCCTGTACATGATGATGTTCCTTGCAGCCGCCCCAGGCTAAGGGTTGTCGCATCTTTTGCTGCATGTTGTGTGTTTCCATTGAGACGACTGACATATGCCGGTTAGAGTGCTGTGGACCTCTCAGTGAACTGATATATATATATATTTAAAGCTAGGTAAACAACTCTTTTATCTTTGCTGTCTTAGAGACAACCCGGGATCGCTCTAACTCTCCTCCCCCGCTTCCTGAAAGAACCCCGGAGTCATTTGTTCTTGCTGATGCAACAAGTAAGTGATGAGTTATTTTCTCAGCATGTAAGTGAGATTTTATATTTAGACCTAAACCTGTAGATAGCTGAGGAGATCATGGCCCACTTGTTCAAAGCATTGCCAACAGAAGTGCTTCAGGACTTAACTTCAGGAGAGTTCAGCAGATATAAAGTAAACATAACTAGGAGACCTGCGGGAAATTTCTAGAACTGCTGCATTAGAGGAAATGAAAAGCAACAACAAAGCACTTAGAAAAAAGCAGGAGGATTCTTGAATGACGACTGAAAATGTTCTGATGTATGTTCCTAGGTCTGCAGCCTGCTGCAAGAAATTCTATGATGAGCCCTCCGGGCGTGGAGAACAATGCTTCTGAAACATCATCCAAAGAGCCTCTGAAATGCTTCAGGAGAAGCAAGGTAAAAGAAACAAGACAAAACAAAAGCTATTGAAAATGGAGGGGGTGAGAAGAAATGATTCTTGCTACAGCTATTGCTACTTTCTCACTGCTAACCTTGTGAAAATTGCCTGCTTTGAGACCACTCATCTTTAGAGCAAGGAAACAAGACTAATAAAAACATTCTGTTGTAGAACTGCAAACAAAACCCCCGTCTGCAGTAGGAACAGAGTAAAACAGCCATACCTGTGTGAATGGTTATGATGCCTCGGCACTCCGTCCACCTGAAGTGCCAGTTCCTCTTGGAAAAAGTTGCTCGAGTGGAGTCTGAATTCCCGTGTAGGACAGAATCTGCTCATCACCAGTCTCCTCTTGTTGTGGCCCTAGTTAAGTATTCTCATGAGCAACTGTCCTTCGGGATGTTAGCGTTGAGCAGAAAAGCATTTGAGGAAAACAGCAAGAATAATACAAACTGCAGGCATTTGGGCTGGCTAGAAAAAAGCCAGAGACAAAGTGAATGGCAGAAGTCTGTATTTCAGTCTCAGCTGCTATGCACGATACTTTTTATGGTATGTGATACATGTATATTTATCAGTGAATTCCTCTTATCATAGTAGCTGATCTACTGCTTGCATGCCTTCTTTTCCTTTTTTTTTTTCCTACAGAGCTTGAAAATATTGAAAAATGTGAGAAAGGGTAAGTCTTTCAGGCTAACGTGCATCTTGCTGATGGCTTTAAGCAAGTATGTAAAGAAAACGTGGGATTGAATTTTCAAGAACCTGAACTTGTCAAATGTGAAACGCCCTGCACATCTGCCTACTTTGGAGTAGGACATACAGAGCTGCGCTGGCTAGCTGAGTACCATCTCATCTGGAGAGTAATAGTTGTTTTAGCAGTATCATAAGGATGCTGTGGTGCCCTTGTAATGCCCTTTGGGTACCTTGGGGACAGCTCCAGTGTACCTAAATTACCAAATTCTTCAGGTCATTCAAACCAGCGTTGTGGGACAAATACTCTAAAAATGGGGGATAGGGGTGCTGTGGGGAATGTGAGCCCCATCCTGGATTCTGCCCAGTCTATTTGGAGCATAAATAAGGAGTTCGTCATTAAGTTCCCTTTGATCTAAAATTAAAATGCTTATCTTGAAAATAGGACTGCTAAAAACTGATTAAACCACTTATGAGCAAACCTTTTCTGAGTGGATTGCGCTGCAGTAGCAGACTCGCTCCCTGCCATGAGCAAATAATGGCGTTAGAACTGTGTGGCATTCAAGCTCTGCTAGTGTGGAAAGTACTTAACTTTGTCTTGTGCTGAAACAGCATCCGTGCCTAGTGTTATCGTGTGTGTGGCAGTATGTGTTTTCCTGTAGGTGTGTCCCAGTCCAGCTCTGCAGGGAATTACCATAGTGACTAACTGCTTCGGTCTAATTTTTTATTTCTAGGCATCTGTAGTCCATCTTCACTGACAAAACCATCAGAATCTGCCCCGTCAAACCATTTGAGGTCTTTCCTTAACTTTGGTATGTTTTTCCCTTTGTGTTTTGGTGTAGGAAGTACCTGTTTTTTGAAAGTCTAAATGCAGGTACCAGGCTGAATGCTTACAAATTACAAACATTACAAATAATGCTTATTATTTTTTACACATTTGCAACTTTATCCATGAACAGTTTAAAAAACAGGTAAGGATGGAAAACACAAACCCGGAAACCTATGCTGACAAATGTTTCTCCGTGTGTGTCAAGAGTCTGAAGCGTGTATTTGGCTTTCCTGTATCTGAAAGCCTTTATGTGGCAACAGAGACAGCGGAAGCCAAAGCCAAAGCTGTAGCATTGCCACTAGGCTACCGCCTTATGTTGTATAATATGGCAGAGGAGAAATACCATGTTTTCCATTTTAAATTCTTCTACTAGAGAGTAGTCATTTATGAGATTAGGCATGAAATCTAGTTATCTTGATATTCATGCTACAGTGACAGTATTTGTCAGATAGACACACTGATAGACTGTTTTTGCACCAGTTGACTTACAACTACAGGATGTTGCTTTAAGCCTACCATATCTTAAAGTCTGGGAAAGAACTGAAATTACAAGTATTTTCAGACACCGTATTATCTTAAGGAATTATGTAATCAACATCTACAACATACAGAATTTGTTGCATTAAAAAAACCTAATTTCTTCCTAGGCTTTGCAAATCGATTTTCAAAACCTAAAGGACCAAGAAATCCACCACCAGCGTGGAATATTTAGATATGTTTTATAGATTTGGCGTTACAGATTGTGAAGTCCTTCTGATATGGCTTGAGTGCTCATCCCAGTAAGGTTTCCATCAAAATAAATACGTCGAAAGCTATTGCATGATATTGGCAGCTCAGGCACTACTTACACATTCTTCATCAACTAAAGTTTTAAAGTAAAGAAGAATATAAAAGTACCAGCAGCTAAGCACTTTCAGTGAATTCACAACAGGATGGAAACTAAAAACGGGAATAGATATTTTATCCTAAGGAGGGATACATTTTTGTTGTGTTTTGGAACGTATTTGCTTCAAAAGGATGGATTTCAGTATTCTGAAACAAAGCAGTGTAAACTGGTGATAGGATCCAGTAAAGACTATTGAAAGATACGGAAGGCCAGTGGAGCAGACCACAGCAGAACAAGACTCTGGATCATGCAGACACAGCGTCTGTATAACTTCACTCACATGTGTAGGTCTACTGTAACCAAAGACCCACACTTCCTTAAATGTTTACATTGCTTGGACTAAAGGAGAATTAGCATCGCAGATTTTAGAAATAATTTTTCTTCAAGCTTTTTTTTCATCTAAGCGAATCAGTTAATTTATCTAGATTTTTGGCCAATAAGACTAAGATGCTGATTGATCATATAGAAACTAAACTAGTGTAACAGACTGCAGAATTAGCTGACCCAACTGCCCTCACCATCTGAAAAAACAACCTCAAAACAAAATACCACCACAGCAAGCAAAATACCATTGTATTTTTAAAGCAATGCTGTTTTTAAGGATTTGTGACTCTCCAGCACAAAATTTCAGATGGATATCTTGGAAGATGAGATTTCTAGACAAATTCCTCACCAGATTCCGCTGCTATTTATATCCTCAGTGGGGAGGGATAAAGATGTTGAAAACTGCTTTATATGACTGTGTTCCTGTAGAGAGAGAAAAACAAAGTGGGATTTGGGGAATTTGGTCGAGAGAGGAATCTACCGACCACTACCAGAATAGAGAACTCAAGCTGGTTTAAAGCTACTTTCGCTGGAGCAAGGGCTAACACAGCCCAGAAGGAGCCTGCCTTATTTTTCACCAAAGTCACCTGTTTTCTCAACGGCAGAAACCAACCAAAGACCTTATGTAATTTATATTCCTGCGGCAAGTATTTCTGCGTTGTGCCGAAACCACCACCACCGGTCAGCAAAGCCGTCTGGAGGTGGGCGAGGCCGAGGCTGGTGGAGCGCCTCGACGTCCTCGAGTGGCGGAGCTGGGCGTGCGGCCCAGCCCGTGCCCGCGTGCCAGGCCGGCGGCCGCC
>WAAD01026656.1:50147-64769 GCA_013389945.1 Fregata magnificens | reverse complement strand
CATGGCAGGGGGGTTGGAACTAGATGATTTTTAAGATCCCTTCCAGCCCAAACCATCTTATGATATGTATATCTCCAATCCTTACTGCAGGGTGCAATAGGATACCTGAACAGAAATGTAATAAGGCTCTGGCTGACTTGCATGTGTGAGTTCCCTCTCATCATAAAATTTAGGGTTTGCCTCTGCTGGGGAAAATCATTCTAGCAAAATTGATAGTAATCTCATGTAGCTAGAAGGACTTAGAGCCATTCCCAGGGCAGTGGCCTATTATATAAACTAACCTGTATATCCAGTCCTGTCTTTGTTTTGGGTTCATGCCCCCCCACCCCCACCCCGCACTGATATTATAAAGCAGCACAGACTGCAGCAGTTATCCATATTGACTATGCTACTTGGGTCTGATGTTTTGCTGCATTTCATAAGCACATAGAAGTATGAACTGCTTTGAAAAAAACACCTGCCCTGAGGTTAAGATTATTACACAAGTCCACCCAGTGGCTTCTGGGTTGGACTCGTATCTACCTTAACATACATAGTTCTATCTTTTTTTGGGGGGTTTTTTTTTTAAACTTTTTTGAAATTTAGTATTTTTTACATAGAGATCATCAGGGACTTCTGTCTAGAAGAAAAGATACACAGAACACTTAGACAGTTAATTCTTACATCGGAACCTAACATCATATTGATTAAATAGGAAGCTTAGCACCTGCTTACAAGTTAAGCAGTTGAATAGTTTTCTAAGTCTTGACCTGGGTCCTTTACAACTAAAAACATCTTCAGCTGAGAAAGACTGTGAGGTGAAGCCCAAAGTCACAGAGCAGGTCAGTTTCAGACAGAAATGAAGTGAGGTCTTGAATTCCCAACCCTTGGTCCATCCCCTGCTGAAATGGTGAATGTCCTCAATACTTGAACAAATGTCAAATCCTTTCCAAACCTTTCCACATTTTTGATACCAAGGATGTGGAGAGCAATGAAATTCAATAATTAATCATACAGCAGAGGGAGGGAGGTTGAGTACATTTTTGTTTTCTTAAATTGTCAACTTTTAATTTTACTTTATATCTCCTTGCATCTCCCGTTATAAGCATAGTAAATAGGAGCATTCAGTGTATATCTGTTAGTATTTTGTATAGCGTTCATTTCTCATCTTATTTCTCTTGATACTTACCCAATCTCTTCAGCCTCTTCATGTTAAACACGAACAATTTTTGTTGTTTCAGACTGGCTCTATTCTTGCTATATCTTTCTCACAGTGATCAGAACTGAACACATTATTCAAAGTGATATCACACCACATACCACCATCATCTATATACCACAATATATTTGTTGTAATGCTCACACTATAGGATCATTAAATGCATTTTCAATACTATTTTCTACCCCATCCCTCAATATAGCTTAACATTTTGTTTGGTTTTATGTTTAGTGTTGCACACTAAAGCAAAGATTTTCACTGAGCTGCCCACAGTGACATCCAAGCATATTTCCTCTAGGTTATAGTTAATTTAGAACCCAGCAATGTGTATGAGTAGTTCAAATTGTTTTTTCCAATGTGAACTACGTTTCATCTGTCAGCAATGAATCATTTGCCATTATGCTGCCTGTTAGCTCAGTGAGGTGCCTCAGAAGTCCCTCTCAGTTTCTTCTAATCTCTAGAAAACAAAGCAGAAGTGAGCGTCTTCCGTATCTTATTCCCTTTTTAAAAGGCTCATAAATGTATTAAATTATCCTCAAAAAAATTATAATGGGGGACATTTTCAGAAACTTTTGACAGTCAGAAATATCACACCATTTTTTCCCCATTCCTATTAATTTTTGATAACAAATTTCAAATAGATTAGAAAGGCACCATTTTCAAGCATAGGAGTCATCGTTGTTTCTTCTAACCGTTTACATTCTAAGCAATTTTTTAAATTTTCAAATAAAATGTGAATGTTTTATTGTAAAGCGGACAAAAATACTTTTAAGTTAGTTTTACTTGTGTTGTTACTGGGATAGGTGAAGTATTTTTTTAAATGCTTGGACCGTCATTTTGCCATTGTTTTGCCAGAGAATAGAATCAGTAGCAGAACCAGACCAATAGGGCTAAATGCAATCTTCAGTCCATAACATAAGAGGTCTGTAGGTTTCATTCCTTGATATCAGAATCAGGACAAAAAAAAAAAACCTGGCTGCTGATGCTATAAGACCTGCCCCCACAGGTTGAAAGTCCATGTCCTCAGTGCCCCAGTATATACAGTATTTTTTGCTGGTGGATTCACATAGTTACTACTCATCCGTTTCCACTGACAGGATCTCCTAAGACAGCATGATGCGGGGAGGTCTTATGCAGAGCTCTGCAGAACACAGGGGCAAACATTTTTGCTACTGCATGTCAGTACTGAAGTTTTTCAACCCCCTCAGATGAGGGGATAGAATTTGGTCCAGTTTCGCAGGTTTCTCTCAAAATTTTTTTTTTCCTTTTAAAAAAAAAAAAATTAATAATTTGCCTCCAAAACCTTTATGTGAGCTTCATGCTGGCATTTTGATGTTTCTGTTTCAGGAATGAAAAGTAAACAGGTAAAATTCGTAAGTAATATCTTGACACATGTATTCTATTCATTATAACAATTAAATTTACAGAGGTAGGGAATATGCTCCTGAGAATAAGCTTCCTGAAGTTTGACTTGGGCTGAAGCCAAAACATTTCAGGTTTAGTACTCAGGAGTATTATTTAGAAGATAAATTGCTTGATATCAGATTTTGGGAAAGGTAGAATTAGCATCAAGTCTTGTTGCACAGCAATTCATTGGAGGGAACATACACCATATTACTTGCTCATATTCACAATAACAACAACAAAAAAACCCCAAACTCTGGCTAAGGGAATTTAATAAAATGTTTGGAAAATGCTGTTTGGGAGTATTCCACAAAAGGAAAAGTGAAAAATACTCTCCACTTTATTTTTAAAGCATACTGTTGTGCTGCTTAAAAAAGATTTTGAGCACTATAGCCTTATAAATCTCTCACTATTAAAACTGATTATTCCTATGAATGGGAAACCCCTATTATTGATCTTGAACTTCTGAGTGACAAGAGCAGTTCTTGAACCACTGTGTGGCAATTTCGCACAAAATACGCTCTCACAGAAAGATTATATTCAACTAAGACTGTGTTTACAAAAAACCAACAGCAGCAGCAACATGGAAATATGAGCTACTTATTTTCCCTTTGCTTACTTAGAGCCTAAGTTTTTGCAGATGCTGAACCTATATGTGCAGAAGTGTGCATGCACACCATTCACATACGCACACCTGAACGGGAATTGACTCCTAAGTAACAAAAATTCCCCCTCCTGTTTTGTACATGCAATTTCCATTATGGCTATGTAAATACGATTTTTTTTGCACTGTAAGCAACCATATCAACTTGTGTTTGTTTGCAGATAAGTGAATGGGGATATTATGCCTTGAAACTACACTATTGCACACATACCTATTCTTTAATATTGGGTTGAGCTAAATATATTGCATTATGTTACTTCATCCATGTTTAGAGTACAACATGTTTTAAATGACTTTTTAAAAACAAACAACTAACAGAGATCAGTCTAAAATTAATGAAAATAAGCCTGGAGTAGTACAGGAAACCATAGATATCATTTAGCAGCCAAAAAGGATGATCTTGATGTTACGGAATAAATGGTCTCAGTAACTAGTGCTCAAATATACAAACTCCTCATTGCCTGTTGCTGACTTGGACCTATTCTGAAAGGCATCTTTTTTTTTTGATATATACTTTTTCATGAACAATGAATGAAAGCAATCTATATGTATTAATGGAGAGAAAACAGCTGGTGGCACTGAAAGCCTCAGAGAATAATGCAGTAGAACTTTTTTTATTTTTTAAGACGCATTTCAACTTGCTTAGAAGGGGAAAAGAATAAAAAAGTTTCCCAGCAGCGCCACCTGTTTATTTTATTTTTGATTCCCTATTACCTGATTCTTATAAGCCCATTTAGGCATGGTTTAAGAGAACTCTTAAAACAGTTTGATTTTTTTTTGTTGTTGGTTGGTTGTTTTTTGTTTATTTGTGGGTTTGGAGGTTTTGTTGTTGTTGTTTTTGTGGTTTTGGGGGGGTTGGGGTTTTTGTTGTTGTTTGGTTGGGGTTTTTTTAATATTGCTACTGGACAGTGACACTGCATCAATAACTATGTCTTGAGTCCCTACACTACAATGATATGATTACATTTTGGAAATGCAGCAAGTTTGTTTGGGTTGGTTTTTTTTTTGTTTTTTTTTTTTTTTTTTTTTTTTTTTTACACACACCTTAAGTTCTCCAAACAAAAGTGGCAGTAATGGTAAAACTCTAATGCTATAAAGATCACTGGAAAATGTTCCAAACAGATAGCGCTTAGTAAACGGATATTATTTCAGTAACATACTACTTAGTCTGACACCAGTGATTCACAACCACTCTTATGGGTCTTTGTATTATACAGACACCATTATTATACATCTCTCTCTTCCCAGATTCTGGTGATATAAGAAATCTAAGCTGGTAACAGCCAGAATGAATACATGAAGGAGCAATAAAAGAATTAGATTATTTAAATAGTTAAGTATTATTAAAATGTATATACAGAACAATATTCTCCCTTACTAATTTCACTGTAAACAGTTTCATAAATAAGTGAAATCCAGACAGAACATTTACTAAGCAATGCTAAACCCTGTAATGATAAACTAGATTATGTTGAAAGCTGATTTTTACTTAAATCATGATGCCAAAAGTGCTACAGTCACATTTTTGTTTTGGGGAAAAGAATGGCAGAGGAATACTCCATGAAGAGACATTCATTTTATAACAGAAATCCATGGATATCCTATTTCCTACCACAAAATTTTGGAAAAATAAATGCTTATCCAGCAGCTCATGCAGCTTCTTGATTTCAAAGCCAGTAAAGGCTATTAAAGTAATCTAGCTAACAGCACAATAGACTTCTTGGTACAAGCATAAATGCCCATTGTATCTTCAATTCGTCTTTGCTTTTGGTAATCCTCTGGTAAATCATGCTCAAAAATAAATAAATAAATAAATCTTCAAAATTATGGTATTTCCTGAATCACTATTCGTTAGTGAAGGCATACAGAATCTATTTTCCCCTCTCTGTTTTGATTTTTTCTTTATAAGCAAAGGATTGGGTTTTGCTTAGTTTTGCAACAGCTTTAAAACATCTTAGTTCAAGAAACGGTCCCTTTCCTTTGAACGTATGCATCATCCAATGTTTTTTCCTTTGAAAATTCAAATGTTAGTTAAAAAAAGTTGTACCATATTAGCCAGTGATAAAGTCAAAGAAAAATGTGTTTCCACTTAAAAATAGCATGAATAGTTTTCTGAAGTATTTGCTACATTTTTCCTCTTCCATAATAACATAAACTTTATCAGATACATTTAGGAACTGAACTCCTGCATCTTCTCAAGGAGGAATTATTCCAACCGCATACATACTGTACATGCTATTGAAAACGTTTAATAATAGAAGACCATGCACTTTCATGTAATTCATAATTAGAAGATGACTACAACTGCATTATTTAAAATCCAGCCTTTGTTATCAGCACCAGTTTTAGACAGAAGCTGAGAATCATTTGTGAGCTGTGGCAGACCCAGACTGTTCAAAGCAATTGCTGTTCAGCATGAAAGCTGCAATAGAGGTCACAGAACAGGTCAGGAGGAAAGATAGTGTATCGATTTCACACCAGGAATAGAGGCGAAGCAAGGGCCCACTGTTGCTGCATGTGACGTATTTCACTTCAGTTTAAGGCACATTTCATTCCAATTCAAGAGGGGGTGGGGAGCAAAGGGCGAGCGGATTTCTCACTGAATCATGATGAATTCTGGACTCATGTATTCCGGTAAATATCTCCTTCCTGACATTAAGTATTTCTATAGCAGAGTGAATACAATGGAAATTAGACTGCAACCAGATAGCAGAAGAGGACTCCGGAGGGGGTGGGGGGAAACAAACCAAAAATCCAGTGCCACCAAAGCCTGTATAAGATTCGGTCTATTGCCTCCCAGCTCAGTATATACAAATGTTACCTGAAACCCAGAAAACTGTTATAGATGAAGTCTACTAATGAAACTGTACTTTGTTGCAATATTCATGCTGCTGAAGGCAACTGTATACGATATTCTAATCTTTTATTAAAACATCGTTAAGCCACATAAACCTAAGCCAAAAGTCTTCAAAAACTAAAGGACAGAAAGTCTGTTCACACAAAGCTCCCAGCTATGCACACGCACAAAGGCATGCTCAGTGCAAAGAAAATGCAACTCCTGACAAAATATTTTAAATGCATCAGTACAGTAAACATACAAAAAGGTGATGCACAACTGTATTTTGTTTGATTTTATTTTCAAACTGATATTCCAAATAACCCTGACTACTCCAGCAAAGTATATTAGCGACTATCCCTAACTGTTTTGTAGAACAGCGGTGATTGATTATTCATATTTTGTCACCTAGTAGTAGCAGCCAGCTTCTGTCTGCCCCCCCGCTTTAAATCTAAAAAAAAAAAAACCCAAAAAAACCCAAACAAAAAATCAGTTAAGCATTAAACATAACTAGAGGGATATTTCTCAAGTTACTTGGATAACAGGCTAGCCTTGTTCAATTTTTTTTCCAAACACTGGGAAACTGAATTTCCAGTACTTTTGCCCAGTATGTTGTAAAAGCGTCAACTCCCAAACTGTTAAGATCACATACAGGGTAATGGTAAAATGGTAAGACCTGTAAGGATAAAGTGCTCCTTCCCTCCCCCGATGTTACTCTGCATAATTTGTTCTCTGAAAAACTGCTGTTCTTTTGAAATGCTCTGACTCTGCTATTCTGCTGGTGACAATATTTTACAACTTTTCTAGATCTTTATACTGGCTCCATAACACTAGCAAAATAGCCAGACACTGACATATTTCAGAACAAAAGAGGACTGTATTTGAGACTGCACAGAGATTTCCTATTAAATTATTTATATTAGTTCACTTCCACGTCATTATTTCTTTTCAACTGTTCTAAGGCATCAATGTCAACTTCGTGAACCCTCTCATGAAAGCTTTGCTGTCATCAGGGTCTATTTCAGCATCCTTAATTCTGCATAAGGAATCAGTTACCCAGCAAGTTTCCAATCACAAAGGGCCAGATGCTCCTCTCTGCTACATGCTGGAGCTGGGCAGACGGGCCCCTCACTAAGACAGAGGAGGGCAAAAGGTGGCCGTGCAGTGTGTGTGTGTGTACTACTGGCCTGGCACAAAACAGCTGAGACTGCTGTGCATGAAGAGGAAAAAAAAATTTCAAACAGTGGCTACAGTCACCAAACTGAAGCGATGGTAGAGATCAGCTACCCCATGCAGAATGATCCACAAGGAAATATCATTAACTTGCACTGCAAAATTCCATCATAGTTACCGCTTCTCAATAATTCTTCAGCTTCCGTAATGCTGTACTGTAAATGTATAGAAATCTTACACAGTCTTGAGTGAGGCTTCAATGGATTAGCACCTGCTGGCTATGGACAAAGTCAAAACCCACTAATGCTATTTGATCTACAGACTCCTGCTGACACCATGCATCATATGATTCTTATCTCCTCTTATACGTGGAGTATAGTTAAACTGCCTGTGATGGCTCCTCTCAGGAACATCCAAAAGCATGGTGGTGCTTGGGATTGTTTCCTAAAGACCATGAACTGTAGAGTAGCTGCAGACTCAGCTCCATGAGCAGAGGCCAAGAGGACAGACATTTCTCTAACCTCATGGTGCTAGTATCCAGAGCTACCTCTTCCTATTAAGAACGGACAGTATGAGCATCAAGACTTTTTTTCTCTCACATCTGTTACTGGACTCTCAGATAGTACTGGTAGCCAAAATAAAGTCTTTTTTTCTATTTACAGTTGGACAGAGGATTGTTATTTTTTAATGGACAAGGACCTTAGCAACAGAATAAATCATTAAGACAACAGTAGACTAAGCTATTCTAACATCCAGTTTGGAAAACAGAGCCTGCAAGCCACCCTTATGGAACACACTGTAAATCCCAAATAGTTAAACAAAACCAAAACACAGTAGTTCAGCATAGTCCACAGTGATTGCCTATCATATCATATACCAGGCCTAATTTCAATTCCAAGTCTAATCAGAAGTTCAGTGACCTCAGTGGTATGGGTCCCCACTGTTTTATAGACTCCCTCCCCCCCCCACCCAAACACCAGCACAGCAGCTATGCTTATCTGGGACACACCAGCTGGCATACAGGGAAAGTGTACAGCTGCAGGACTTGCTTTCCTCGGAGTTTGAGTTGAGCCCAAGGCTTGCACGCACCACAGAAAGGTTCATGCCATCCACTGCTGTGGATATTCCTCGGGCAGGAAAGAACACGTCAGGTGACGTGGCACCGCAGTGGGGATTCCTCAGAAACACAACAGCAACAGCTGTACTGGCTGCTACCACGTGCTCCGTGGCTGGGGAAACGTGTGGCAAGAGTGGCAATTGTACTATAAACTGGGATGGTTACTGTGGCTATGGGCTAGAGAGGCAAGCTGTTGCACTCCCCAAAATCTCTAGATCCTGGATTTCTCAGTACTGGGACAAAGTTCCACCATTCCCTCAAAGTCCTCCATCACCCCATTAACTGACATGACCTGTGCTGTCAAACAAACAAAGCTGATTAAAGATTTAAAGAAATTTGAAATCCGAGTATAGTTTTCGAGAGTGTGAGGGATGGGAATGACAAAGAAAAAAGATGGACAAAGGGGCTTGGGTTAAGTTCAATTAGCAGTAAAGCATGCTCTGGAAAAGGTGTGTGCATAAAATACAGGCCTCAGGGAATAATGGTGGTAAATAGACAAATTAAACTTTAAGAGTCTTTCTAACCTCTCATATATATAATTTTTTTTTTTTATATTTACTGAGTGTAAAAGGATCAGCCTTAGACCCTTGCAATGAAAATGATAAATGGTCATATTGCTTCTGTGTTAATTAATACTAACCCCTCTCTGCATAACGAAAAAAAAAATGCAAGGGAAAAACCCCACAACCAAACAACAAGAAAAACTCAAGCCTTTACGGACACAATATACATGCTTTTAAGCAAAGCGAGCCTGGCAGGTGGGTGTGTTCCAAGTAAACTGCACTGCCATTTACTTTCTATAAGGAAACAACAACCTGAAAAAATGAAACTCAATCAAGTGCAAAGCATTAAATTGCATCTTCTACTTGTAAGATGCTTTTACCAAAACATTCAGCCACTTCAGCAACAATCTCATCCAAACTACAATATTTGGAGTAAATGGTGTGAATAGAAACTTTCAGTTCGACACTAGACATTTTCACAGATTGACCTAAAACACAGTGAGCTTCTGCACAGTCGACTTAATCCCTAGAGGAGAAGCACGCTTGCTAGAAGCGTACCTTTACGACACTGTCTCTTAATCCACACCACTTGCAATTTGCTTGGGTTTTGTGTGGTGGGTTTTTTTGGTTTGTTTTGGGTTTTTTTTTTTTTCCCTCCTGTTTTGTTGTTGTTTTTTTAAAAAAAAAAAAAAACCAAGGATGCCAAAACCCAACAGATCTCAATTATACAAAAATATAACAGTCACACAGTTCTTTTGAGAATGAAAGAATTTCCCCCCTGCTGCGACTAATACAAAAGGAGCAAATATACCCCCCTAAAAGCATAAACAACAAATATATTTGGGAAATGTCCACACATATTTCTTTCATATGAACCATTTGCCCAAGTGAGAAAAATCTCCAAAGATAACACTTTTAAACCTCACAAATGTTACTCTTTCTAAAGAAGGGCAAAAATCATTTTTGTTTATTTTTAATTACCTTTTTCACCTTTACGGGGGTCTGGTTTTTTCCACTACCTTCCTAACCAGCATTCTATATTAAATCATAACAAGATTGTTGAAAAGTCAGCACTGAACTGAACGTATTAAAAAAAAAAAAAAACCCCAAACACACTCACAACAACAAACCACAACCACACAAAAAAACCCACCAAAAACACCCACCAAAAACCCCCCCTCAGATTCACATGTAAGCAGATCAAGTCCTGAAAAGAACTGTGTGGCCTGACAGTTTGTACTTTCTGTGGAGGATTACTAAGGATTATATGTAATTAGCTATAATTGCACATTATTTTTCTCAGTTTAAAAAAGGAGGACAACCGATATGGATTCTTTCTGGTTTCTAATAACATTTTGTCCCCTGAATCTTAACAATAATTCCTAATTTTGCACTAAGAAAAACGATTATGAAAAAACTTCTGGGATTTCTACTGAGTGCAAATAGCAAGACTCAGTTCAGAACCGGTATCAGAACAACGGATCACAAAGACAATGCTGCAATTGCTGTCTGCTTGCGTAATGATGACTTAAAATAAACTGGTTTTCTGTTTGAGCAAAACACTCATGGATTTGAGGTTTCAGAAAAAGGACTGTAAGATAATGAATATTTTTAGTATTGTCATGTATTGAAAGCATAGAGGGTACTATTAGTCCTTCCAATTCTGAGGGAATGAACGCTTTAGTATTGTATAATTCAAGGATGAGAAGGTTGAGAACAATGGGTTTGAAAAGATATTTTAGGTCTTCTAGTTGTAGAAGAGGCATTTAAAAACAAAATGCCTTTTTGGATGCCTTGGCACAAGGAAAAAAAGCAAAGAAAAATCTGAAATGCAAGCAACATACTTTTTATGTGATATTAAAGAAAACAATACTGGTTTAAAGAAAAAAGCAGCATATCTTTCACATTTTATATCCTAAGTAGGTTTAAGTACTGCCTATTACTTGTCAAGAATTCAATAGCAAATAGAAACTTTCCAGGTTGACGTGCTGGGGCAGAGGAAGGTCATTCTTTAAAGCATTTGCTCCCTTGAGAGGGAAACCTGGAAGGATGCTGTTTGAGCAATTCATACCAGGCACAGCAAGTCATCAGATGCCTGTGCTGCAAGTCTGCCATGATCCTGATTCCTCAGCCATATGTGTTTACCATGGTGGGAACCAGTTCTAAAACCCTGTAAGTCAAGGGAGTGCAGAGGTGTGTATTTTCTTCTCAACGTGCTGAGCGGTTACAAGCACTGTAAACCTTTCACGGAATAGCAAGAGAGCAGAAAAGAAAAGGAGCATTAGGCAGATGAACATAACACATCATTGTCGGAAGAAGCACATTTTTGATTTTGGAGGGGGAAAACACGATTGTGGAGGAAAAAAACCTAAAAATTAATTTGCAGGTAGGAAAACGTTCTTTCTAGTTAGTGATTTAAAGAGAATTTTTCTCCTAATTCAGTTTGACTTCAAAACAAAAAACAAACAATAAGTAATCCCACAACATCTGTGAGTAAATACTATACTGCTCATCTTCTCTTTAAAAATTCTGCTAGAGTGAAAAGATTCCGATTTTAAATAGCCAAAACAATACAATTCCTGAACTGTACTTTGTAAAGACTTAAAAACTCAGCATTTTCTGAAAATCCAGCCATCCAGGAAGAATACAAGAGCTTGCAAATAACTCCCTTTTCCAGGAGACGGTTACAAAAGGATGCAACAGATGTCTCGCTTTCAGATATATAGCAAGCAATACACGATACAGATTTGCTTATACAGAAGATGACTTTATTCCATTTATATGGGCACAATTTCAAGTCTAATACAGACCTGCATGTCTAAAGAAAAACAGAAATGAGTCTATTAAGTGCATACTCCTGATATGCATGTCACATGTAGCACTATCTAATGCTTACTTTTATTTTCACTATAGATTAGACATGACACACAAACCAGAAGTGTTTTAGTCAACAAGAACTGCATACGGGCTAATCCCACTCCTCCTTCTCTCAGTGCTTCAATGATCTAAGGTGACATGCATTCCTCTACTTGCTGTCCCCAAGGACAGCCCTGTCTCGGATGTCTCAGCCCAGGCAGACAACTTCTCATTTCAGCATGGACTGCTTCACCAGCCTGTTCAGAGTCCTTCCTATGCCTCTGAGGCACACAAAAGGAGAGCTAATCCCCAAGTTTTTGGCCAATTTTATCCTCCCCACACTTGCTGAATGCAGCTTGGTGTGTGTGTAGGTTTACTGTGTATCTGAAAAAGAGAAAGCTCAGGAATATAATTTTGTGTGTGTGTATATAAAATTATTATTTTTAACTCTCCAACTTCATTACAGAATTTTTACATTTATATACAAGCACAATGTAAGTGACTTACTATTTTACAGCATTCCCAAAATAGTCTCCTGTAACATCTGAATTTGTCCCTTTAGCTTAGGGAGCTATGTGAACATATTTAGTGTACTCAGAGGACATCCTGCATTCTTGTAAATTTGCATATCCCAATTCTCACATATTTTTAACATTGCGAAATACATCAAGCTAAAACTCTATGAGGAAAAAAAAATCCCTTAAAAAGACAAAGTTAAGCCACCAGACTCATTAATACAAGCAAGAGTAGAAAAATCAAGCAAGGACATCATCATCATCTGTACACTATCCAATTAGCATTGGCAATAGCCTGTATTAGGCAAGAGATGCACTACTGTATTTTAAAAGAGGGTACAAGGCGTTCCTCAGTCTCACTGCTTCCTGACTTTCTTGAGCATTATTTAGCCAAGCAGCAAAGCATTTCCGTACTCTACATTTACTTATCTCCATCCTAAAATTCTAAACAGGAAATAAAACATACCATCCCCAGAAATCATAGTTTCCATTTATATCAAACATCAGCTCTATCTATGTATAACTATATATGCTTTTCACGACAGGAAAGCATGAATGCTTTTTGTCCACATGAAGATTATCCAATTACCTCTCTGACATCGAAGGGTCCTAAACTAAACCATACATGCGACCAGTTTAAACCCTAGGACACACACAAAGGAGAGCAAAGCACCCTGACAAAAACTGAGATTCTAATATATAGAGAGCATTAAGATACTGTTATTAAATTTTCTGACAGAAAATTGCCTTTTAAAAAGCCACTGCATTTCTATAGCCGTATTCTTGATCTATATGCCTGGTCAAAGTTCCACTGAAACCAACAGCACAACACGTGCATTATATGAGGACCCACAACAAAGTCATCGTTTTGTTAAAAGATAGAATTTACACCACAGTCCTAGCAACACACCATTCAGAGCTTCTTACTTCAAAAAACCTGGGAGCCCACCAGCACATAATGAACTTATCACAACTTCCTCACAGGTCAGAGTATCTGTTTCACTTTTCTCTTTTTGCTAAGCACACCCATGGCCAGAAAATAACGTCTCCAGCGTGTTTGTTACGAGGCGTCTACACATGTAGAAGCAGTATGTATACATATACATGCATGCACCTTTAAAGCATTATTATAAGGCTTCCTTTCTACTATTATTAGCAGCTGCTTGCATATGTGTAACTTCTTGTCCAGAGTGACAGCTGTATTTTCGCCTGTTTTGACATTGAGTCTGATCTGGGTGAATAGCTCATATCCATTAAAGTGCTATTACAACACTGAATGACTGCCAGAATACTTCCTGATCAATTTTAAAAGCCAGCTAGCTGTCATCATCTAATCGCAACAGCAGAAAACAAATCTTGGGGGAATAAAACAAGATTTTGAAACATTTTTAAAAAGCAGGGTATTAAGTCTAAAACCTCCAAACTATTTAAATAAAAATCACAGGCTGCAGCAGTATCTAGGTAAAAATCTCTGGACTTTGAAGACCCTTATACGTGTTACTGACAAGCATTCTAACGTAGTCTCTAAATCTACCATTTCAACAATCTCTGGAGTTTGAACTCTTGCCATTACATAACTTAATAAAGCAGCACTGAAAACAATCACCAGTGTGATCGTGCTCACCATTAAATTTAGTTCTATAAAATTTAAGAATGAATTCAGTTACCTTTCTGTCTTTGGTTGAATGGCCGAAACCCAATGTGCAGGTTCAACTCCTTACTTCTGAATAGCTTTACAATATGCATATTTTTAAGCTGCTGTACAAACATAATTTCAGACTTTCATTTATCAAGTTTGCTTGAAAGGCTATATAACTCACAGAGACTGTTAAGACCACTTGAAGAGAAGGCACAGTTGGCACAAGGTTGGCACAGCTTTAAGAGAGCCTACAGCAACACTGTATTTGTAATACAGCACATTACGAGAACCAAAAAATGAGTTGTAAGAAATGACATGTTCTATATGAAAGATGTCTAGCAAGTCAACCATGCAATGCCCACATGCACGTGCGGTGACTAGTCAACGTACAGATGACTTTTTCATTTCTCCCCACTGCACTGTTTTCTCACCAACACTGTGGCAGCTTGCTGCTTTGCTGTGTGGTCAGTCTGTTTTGATCAGTGAAACAGAAAACATCAACCACCTGAATGAGATATTGCTGCATCAAAATATATTCATGAAACCAGCTCAGAGAAGTGGACCCACCATCTACTCCACAAATGTCCATAATTTGGCTCCAAAAATGACACTGTGCACTTGTCATTGGAAATACACCATGAATTCTTTGAAGAGCTTCTCCTGTATCTCTAACCTGGACCTCAAACAATATCAAACAAGCAAAAAAAACCCCCCAAC
>WAAD01026656.1:27774-39166 GCA_013389945.1 Fregata magnificens | reverse complement strand
CTTACAGACTTTTGCTTTGTGCAAAATAAGCTTAAAGTCCAAACCCATGCCAAAACACCCCCGTCTAATACACATTCAATTTACATGCTACACTGATGCCATGGTATATACATAAAGAGAACGTGATTACTATATTAGCATTATAATGGTAATATGAAGATTGCATACTTGTGAAATATTATGAACAGAGTTAGTGTTTACGAGTAGGTTACATGTCAGTACATAACTTAATGCTAACTTTATTAGCTCTTGAACAAAGTGCAGATACGCACATCAGCATATTTTCTTTTTATGAAAGGAATGTTTTTAATCAATAAGTACCATCCCAAACTGGCTCATTACGTGGACTGGGAAGCAAGTCTAAATCAGTTTAAGAAACTGTTGCCATTACTTGTACCCAGAAGATTTTGTTTGACCTTCCACAGTGTCCAAACATGCTCATATGTGACTGAGAAAAAGGGATGTTGTCGTTTTCTTCCATTTCCTTGTCCTAGCTCAAGGCAACACTGGAACACTTCACCTGTCACATTTAAAGACAGTTATATCCCTCTCATTAGGATTTCCTTGATCAAAAAAAGCCCTCAAATTCTTTCACTTTTTCCTTTTAGACCAAAGTTTCTAGATCTCACATACTCACTCAAGACTCCTGTTTCACATCTCAGAATGATGATCCAATCTTTGGGTTTGTATTAACATGCCACACTAGCCTCATGTTCAGCTTGTTACCAACTGCCATGACCCCAAAATGCTTTTTCTCCTAGATCATCGTCTCACCAAGTATTTAAAATCTTTGCATCATGAAGTTTAGCACTTCCCTTTAGTGAATCGTAAATATTTTATTTCCTCAATTTATCAATATAATTTTGAATTCTATCCCTATGATTTAAAGTGCTCACAGACCTTCCTTGCTGCAAGGAGCTCTAGGTAACAACTGCAAACTCAGTAAGTACTTCCTATTCCTTCATCCAAGGCATCACTGAATACTAATGTTAGGAGACTGAGGTCAGGTCCTGAAAGTATCCCACGAAGTCCNGCATATGCAGGCATCCAATTTTTAACCACAAAAATTCTGGTATCCTATTCTGTACCATAGCTAGATGTCCTAAAAAAAGGCCGATAGAGACAAGAGAAAACTGCTGCTGAGGTATGCTATTCACCTATCCAGTCTGTTCCAGCCACCCTCCACTGATGCAAAGCTGAAGATTGATTAGCATTCTCACAGCAGTCGGCTTAAGAGATACAAAGAATACCAAAAGTCTAGGCAAATACATATGGATTCTCCATTGATATACAGGAACATCACACCATAGTTGCAAAGGACCACTTAAGATGGTGTAATTACAGCTGGAACACTTATATCCACTTAGTTGGAAACATGAAGGAGCAATGAGAAACACTAGGATGAGGTTAAAGAATGAAGATACACATCCTTGTGAAAAATCTTCCTAAGCCGAGTGTATTAGGCCATAGAACAGTCTCACTGGGTAGATGACAGAAGTCCACTAACTTTTGACTTTTAGAACAGAACAAAGCAGAAGACTAGAAAATAAACTGTGGAGATTCACGGTATATGAGCAGAAAGATTGGATGATCTAACTGGTCTTTTCCATATTTGAATTCCATGATTCAGTAGTCCTGAGCTTTATTTAATGTTTTCCAAAGCCTCACACAGTAGTAAACCAGAGAACCAATTAATATCTAACAGCAAATATTTGTAATTCAGTTCCAAAGATCTTTATAAATATTCACTTTCTCCCAAATCAAAACAGTTCTGTTTGTGTCTACTCTAAATAAGCTGACTGAGCACAGCATTTCATAAGACAAATACATTATATGCAAATAGAAAGCATATCATAAGACAAATATGTTATAGCCAAATAGAAAGGAGCAGAAGATGCTCAGATGCCAGATCAGCCTTGAGGACTTCATCATCTATCACCATTACAGAGAACAAGGGAAACATAGATAGAAGGATCCTCTAGCATCATCTCCCAAGTCACGTTGTGCCATAATCTGAAGAGGAGTCTTACAGACTTTTGCTTTGTGCAAAATAAGCTTAAAGTCCAAACCCATGCCAAAACACCCCCGTCTAATACACATTCAATTTACATGCTACACTGATGCCATGGTATATACATAAAGAGAACGTGATTACTATATTAGCATTATAATGGTAATATGAAGATTGCATACTTNCTAGCCTCATGTTCAGCTTGTTACCAACTGCCATGACCCCAAAATGCTTTTTCTCCTAGATCATCGTCTCACCAAGTATTTAAAATCTTTGCATCATGAAGTTTAGCACTTCCCTTTAGTGAATCGTAAATATTTTATTTCCTCAATTTATCAATATAATTTTGAATTCTATCCCTATGATTTAAAGTGCTCACAGACCTTCCTTGCTGCAAGGAGCTCTAGGTAACAACTGCAAACTCAGTAAGTACTTCCTATTCCTTCATCCAAGGCATCACTGAATACTAATGTTAGGAGACTGAGGTCAGGTCCTGAAAGTATCCCACGAAGTCCCTCTACCTTGAAACTGTACTCACACTGCTTACTTTAGGACATGAGTTTGGTACCCACATTAGGATTCTAGGCTTTCCATCTGATTATGATTTTTTTCCTCAATCATCATCCCCACCCCCTTTATGGTAATTTCATCTTAATCGTGTTTATCACAGAACATCTGAAGAAAGAATGTCAAAACTAAGATATTTACTAAAAGCTAGAATGTTACTGAAATATATGTTAAAATCATGATGTATGACACACCCTGTGTCTCTACTACCTATAAGTTGTGTTTATCCTATTACTGAAAAAATCGTAGGTTTGACACTATGTTCTTCAAGAAGTCATGTTGACTGTTACACATCTTTGTTATCTTCCAGATGCTTATGAGCAATGTGTATTTTTCCAATAACTGAAGTTTGCTGACTGGTCTATAGTTGCCTGGGCCAGTAAGGTTCAAAGAGAAGCATGACTAAGTGAGGAGACAGTATTCACAGAGACTTCCCTCAGGAAACAAATTAAATGCCTAAGTGAGAATTTCTTATACAGAAGGGCACTGCCAGAGGAGCCCCCTGCCTTCACTAGGAGCTTTGAATCATCTCTAGTCACTATTTGAGGCCTAGAGTCCTAACTTAGGACTAACTCGTGTGCTGAAGCAAGCAGTGTGAGCACAGCTCTATACCTGCTAGCATGCTAGGAATCTCACCAGTTCTCCGAGAGTTTTCATAGATTATGCTGTCAGCTATGTGAGCAGCCTGGCCAATTCTCAATTACTCTTGGATAAATATTGTTAGTTATTAAAAAAAAAAAAAACCAACAACAAACCCAAACAACAACACCCCCCACCCCACCCCAAAACCCCCAAACACACCACTACCATACCACAACCATACTACTTACCTAGGTGTTCTTTATTCCTTTATTTTTATATAAACACCCAAGTTTCTCACACTTTGCCATGGATGTTAATAGTAAGACATGATGTCCATTAATACTTCTAGTGAAAACTGAGCAACAAGAAGTTAAACTATTCTGAGAATGCCAAGGCATTTATTGGTCTCTTACCTACTCACTAAGCAATGGGCAAGCCCTTTTCTCATCCTTCCTTTTTCAGTGCTTTGTCTCTTATTAGTTGAATTCCGCTTTGTGCCCAAGTCTTTCAAATTTTATCTCCACTTGCCCATACCATTCTTTTATACTTATCCATAATAATTTGGCCCAGTTTCAGCTTTTGGCAACAGCCCTCAAGTTTTAGGTCACTGAAGAGCTCGTGTTTAGTTAAATCAGGCTTGCGTTAAACTTCCTTTCTTTGTACTAGTAAAGTTAGTGTTGCAGCCCTTGTGAATGTTTCTCTAAAGAACAGTCAACTGCCTCCATGTCACTTCACCACGCACCTGCTTCCTACAGAGAGCCACCTACCATTTCTCTGAGTTTACTGAAATGCACTTTCTCAAAGTCTACCGTCTTTAACCATGGGATACATTACATCTTCTGAAAGCAGCACAAACTCCTATCTGACAGCCAGAAAGGCGACAGGAAAATCAATCAAAAAAATGAAACCTAGCCAAATGGTAGCCATGGAAATGCTAGAGATAGGCAAATAAGGCCAAGCAGTTGGAGAAGTGACTTGAAAGACTCTACATTGCATAGAGCCCCAACACTTTGGTCCTGGATTGCAGTAGTGGATTTTTGGACCTGTCAATTACATGGTTTTATGCAGATGACGTTAATTTGACCCTAAAAGAGGTCCTATTTCCTTGGCACTAAGCATAAATAATTACCATTAGTGTCAGTGGAAGTTATATGCATATGTTGAGAGGGGATTAAGCAGTTTATAAATGTTTACTTGGAAGGAAGACAGAAGAGGGACAAATATGCAGAAGTTCTTGGGACGGTAACGTATTTGGGGAATTGCTCAGAATAGATTATCCTATCCATAGTGTACTTCTTCACATGCAGCCATTTATTTTTCCTATATTTCTGCTCCCAAGCTGCAGAAACCAAGAAGTGTTCACTTTAGTGGTTTACCAGCTTCACTTCTATGATATTCACGTTTTTGTGTTTGTTTTCTACCTGTGGTCTGACAAACTAGTTTCCTGACAGAATAGTGTAAGGAAACAGAAACTGCTTTGCCTCCTGCAGGGTTTGTAACCACTAGCATTTGGGATACAACTTTTAAAATTGGGTATCAATTCAATCAGGGAATAAAAATGGTCGTGAACCCAACTGAAAGAGCTTAAATTTCACATCTCAACTAGTCTCACAAATAGCACCTCCCAAAACAGTAAGAAATAAGAAATAAATTTTCTTAAATTGTGAATGAAACTTTTGAATAGCTAATATGTTTGGGAAAATGCTTACAGATAATTCATGATGAGAAAAATATGTTATAAATTAGTATTTGTTATTTATTACCCATTAGCTGCAAATAAATTAGCTGGTTCATAATAATACATTGTGTCATATGTGAGTTGCACACTAGATTAGATGGAGCACATTGCTGTGCAAACTTTTGAAATGCCTAAAATAAAAGTTTGGCAAAAGTTTCCATTTACTGATGCTCTAAATGTTAACAAATTATACGACCAGTCAATTTTAACAGAATGGTATTGATGATGAGACAGGCAGAGAGAATATAGCAAAGCCTGGTAGGATACATTGCAAATAATAACTGAAACTAAATGCCTCCCACAGCTGTGGTTGTACCAGTACTCCAGGATGCAACAGATTTTTGCATCATCTTTATCAGTGGAAAGCTGGCTGGATCTGCTTATCAGTGGATGGAAGGCAGAGCCATGCCCTGCCAGTTTCCAGGCCCCTCCATCCCTGTGTTTGCATTTAGTTTCAACTTACAGCAAGCTCTGCATCTGGCACACGTCTTCACTGTACCAGAGGGCTCTAGCAGAACCCCGCAACTAAGAAAAGTCTAAAGTCAGTTTAGACCTCCACATGCTATTGCTGCTTGTAACGTATTTAAATAAAAATAATTTTATTAAGATTTGAGTATAAGAAATTAAATGTATATTTTGCTTATATTTTCATAGGATTTCACTCATAACTAAATAGTAATATATCATGATGTTACAGAATTGCTTTTGTTACTAGAAATAAAGTTCAAAGCTTAAAAGCATTAACATATCCGAATTGACTGAAATACTAGCTTTTCCAAAAACTTTGGCTAGTTTCCTAGCGGGCAAAACCCACTAGGGAAAGAAAGAACACTATCAAGTCTTTTCAGCAAAATGTAAAATCCTTTCTTTAAAGCCAGGACACTGTTAAGGTGTGTAAGACTAGTCAGGTTACTTGTTCATATTAGAAATTAAGTATTTGAAGATGCATACTTCTTTTAGGAAAGAAACACTAAGTCGGAACAACATTCTTATGTGCCAGAAGAAAGTAAATCTTTAAAATGTTTGTTACATTGCAGATGCCACTCTGGACTAAAGAGACAGAAAACATAGATCTCTGGTAACCGGATTAAAGGCCAAGGCCACAGCTTTATTGAAGTACAGTAACTCACACTATGGTATTATCTGACAGCCAATAGTCCTTGCAGTAGTAAATAACGAGAGCCCAAGGCAAAACACCATATACACCGGACCCCAAAGAAATGCAGTCCAGCCCTGATGTCAAACTCCTAAGTCTACCAATACTGATGAGACTTGAACTCTTCTGTTCTGAGATATGAAAGATGGGGTAATAACTATTGTTATTGTGTATATGGCAATAACACTTTTCTTTGCAGTAACTCTTCCTTTCCTGTCTTCTTACTGCACATACCCAAAAAATTGGCAAAACGAGACTTCAACAAAAAAAAAAGTGACAACCAGAAAAATCAAGAGTATTTGACTGTTCTCAACCAAATCTCGCCAGACAGCCAGAGCACTGAATTCCTAGCATCTTTTCAAAGGTATTCAAGTAAATCTGTAATATAACTAAAATAACTTTGCTACTTGCTAATTTCTGACCTAATGCATCTGTATATCTTGAGTCAGCTTCACAAAATTACTTTAGTAACATTATACAGTACAAGGTCAATATTACACTCCTGCGTTTCAAGGGTTATAGATCCCTTTTAATGTGAAATCAAAAAAAAGGACTCATTCCCCGCATCAAGTTGTTCCCTTCCCAGCTCAATACTTAAAATCAAGTCCACCAATGCTGTTTCCCCACCTCCCAAGAGTATCACTCTGGAAGGAAAGGGACCATTTTTAGCCTTTCTTCAAAAACATACCTCTTATTCTAAAATTTTTTATTAGTTTTGTAACTGAATAAGAAGCAGAGCAAAAGAAAACTACAAAAAAATTGAAGTGTCATGTTCTCAGGTAACAATACTGGGAAGAGCTGATCTTGCCTGTAATTCATATTAGCTTCAACAAGTTATTAACAAAATTTTGCTATATATCATGGGTTTCATTTGTCCATAGGCAGATGAACTGAGCAATGCTTCAGTCCAAACATACAAAAAGGGACGGACAAACTTGAAATCCACAAATGGGAGGAGCAGTCACTAAACCCTGCTCAAAATCTGCAAGTATAGGGTTCACTGCAACTGGTACATCCTCTGATTTAACTAGGACCTTCCCACAGCCTCATGACTTATAGGCTCCTACTACGTACCCTTGTCTACTAAAATACATAAGCAAATAAAAGACTGGTCATTCTTAGTCACACATTGGTAATAGACAAGTAGCTTTTTTTTCTCTCTCCCTGAAAAATAATGGCTCATGTCAATATACACGTGTTCTCAGTCCCACAGAAAACTTGCATAGCTCCTGCTCTTCAGGAAGATCTATAAACTACTGCAATGTTATTAGCATTTGAGAAACAAATTACCCTAAGTTCTCTGAAAGTGGTCAGCTGTAATCAGCTGATATAACAAGGTCATAGGGCTCAGAAGGAAAGCACAGGAGAAAAAAAGTTTTGCTATTTCAAGTTAAAAAGTCTCTGTGCCATTAACCCTTGCACCAAGTCCCAAAGGCTACATGGAAAGCAACAGGCTGCATTAGATTTCAATTGTTTCTCCCTGCTGGGTAAGTGCTACATGTAAATCCATTAAGTCTGTGGAGTCTGAAACCTCTAACTGAACGCTCAGCCAAAAAAAGGTGATAGAACAAAGTGCCTGCTAATCAACTCAAATCATCCAGGAAGTGAGGCTTTGCTAATGAATTATGGTAATTAACTCTAGGGATTGGTCACTGTGCTGGCAGACTACTGCTTGCTCTGAGCAATAGGAGAGAGATTAAACACACTTGTTCATATGTCTAACTCCCTGTTCCTACAGGTTTTGGAGCAGCGTCTCATCTCCCTGGAACCAGAAATTCTGAGGTAGACAGGCCCCTGGCAGTCAAGTTCAACGCTTGACCAACAGCCTGTCTGGGATAGCATGAGAAGTGTACTCATCAATTCCTGTCATCTAACAAAGAAAGTAGTGATTCGATGTAAACATATCACTCAGCTGGAGAGGTTAGCATCATTCTTATATCCCAGGATATTTATTTGACTCCAGCTAATTGCTGGAGGTCCTGGGTTAATAAATGAAAAAAGGGCATAGGCTCATCCTACAGCTGAGATCACCATCAATACTGGCAATGGAAAGAGCTAAAGAAATATTATGATCTAAATATAGATTTGGCAAATATGCAGTGGCACCTCAGCCCCATATCACCTTTAAATAATCCAAGTTGAAACATTGTTTTAAACAATCCATACTTGCTTAGTTTTCCCTGCCCAATTCTCACCAGGCAATAAGGCAAACTGCCACCTAGCCAATTTAAATGAACAACAAAATAATAAAAAATCTGAGAATAAGTTAAAAAAACCCCAAAGAGTCAGAGAACAATAAAACAATTGTTCAAGTCCAAATCTCAGGATGCTCGGGGGAGAAGGGGAGCACTCCCCGGCCAATGAATGCTTGCCTCAGATTAGGAAAAAAAGAGTATGATGTTTTCTGTGCCTTACATGCAGGCCACCTTGCAAATCTGCTATTTACACTGCAGTGTCCCAAGAAGAGTGTGGAAGAAGAGTGATGCAAGACATCCTAACATCACTTACAGTTGTGTGTGTGCACACTAGAGAAGAAATGGTGCTGGATATCCCAGTGAGAACTGAGGGTGAACAGCACACAATGAAATCTAGGTTTCCAGCCTCTTTTCAAGGAGAGAGGAGGCGATTTTTAACTCCGAAGCCCCTCTTCACTTTGCCACCACTGTGGGCTATGACTGAGGCAGCTCACATCCTGCCCCTCTACTTGGGGCCCAGCTCTGCCAGCAGCTCCAGCTTTGCTCCGAGAACTTGAGCTACATGCTAGGCTCAGGGCAAGGTTACCCTTACAGCTGTATCATCTACAGCTGAAGCTGTGCTGCAGATAGTTGATCAAAAACTCCGACTTTCCAAGATGCCAGCTCACCTCCGCTCAAAAAAAAAATTCCAAAAAAGCTCAAGCTCATTTTTCTAGATTTGTGCATGACACTTGATTACCCATGCTTTTCCCTTCCCTCCTGGTGGCTCTCCAACTCCTAGCATGTATGTAGCAAGTGGCTTCACCACCGTAAGCTGAAGGCACTGCTGTCACTGGCAGACCTTATTTAAACTCTGTAGCATCTGTACCAACTCTTCCACAAGCTGCTGCCACCTTCTTCAGGCTAGCTGCTACAGGATCATAAAGGTCACTAAGGCCAGACCGGTCTCCAGGATCAATTTTCCCTTCACAGAGATGCCAGCAAGAAGAAAGGAGGTGGTGAGAAACCCAGGGCAGATGTGCAGTCCCTGCAGTCTTAGCATCAGCAGCACGTACGGGGTCACAGCAATCAATTCCCATGCAGGTGGGGATCCTTGGTTTTGGCTAAGATGCTATGCCCTTAAAACAGACAGCAGAGTGTAATGGAAAATTTCTGTTCCAGTATTTTGCTGTTCCTGGTAAGAGGAATAACCCTTCAATCTTTTTGCAACTACTATGAGGCTTACACAGAGGAAATCCTACTTGGATTTCTTTTAAACCAGAATAACCTGCCAAAATATTCAAGGGAAAGAGCTCATGATAATGTTATATTCTTTTCTGAAAGCTTAATTTAGACAACTACCAGCAGATCCCTTCATGGACACAGCAAAATCTTAAACTCTCTCTATTTGACTGTGCTTGCCTAAGGCATTAAGTTCAATCCACCATGTCGCACCTCAGTAACTCGACACAGACTAGGAAATTCTTACAGTCAGCTTCCCCAAGGGATTTGTTAAGTTTCACATACATTTAGTTGTGCAGTTGGCCTGTTCAAATTGATAAACTTGTTGCTCAGTGCTTTCTGCTGCAGATTTTGTCACTAGGAAAAATAAATATTGGAGTGGGGGAAGGAAGGCTACTATGTTTCAGTAATAACCTTTTTTTTTTTTTTTTAAATAATTACACATGCATTACCGTTCCTATCTCTTCTTGAGAGGCATTTATTTTGCAGAAGAGACAGGCAGATACTCTGGTGATGGGCACATTAAAAACACCACAAATAGACAAGATGAATGTCATTAACGTGAAAAATGAATAGAGCAGACAGATACAAAAATACTACTCAGTCCTATCAAACATAAAGGAATAATTCACCGCATGAATATCCTGTGTATCTGAACAATACACATATATAATATGCAGGTTACTAATAAAGACTTCAGTCTGGAAAAGCACTTAAACATTCTTATTTTTTAGTAGGTGAGCAGTGCATTGGAGTCAATGGAATTATTCACTGGATTAGAGTTAAAGCATATGTCTTAAGTATTTTGTTGGTTGAAGGCTAATATGACCCACTATGAACATCAGTATGACACGTTATTACAGAGTAAAAACTACTTCCCCACCCCCTCAACTGATGGTTATCGGTATAAGAATTACTAACCTATGGTATATGGTACAAAGCAAGCCAGTTCAACCCAGTATCTGCAACAGCTTTTGTCAGCGTTGGTAGAAGATGAACGGAGCAGAAAGGCAGCAGGAAAGGGAGGCTGAAGAAATAAGAAGCAAGAGCAACCTCCTTTCCAGAAGGGTAACTTTATGGACCTACAGCAAGCAGAAAGCCTACGATACTGGCAAGGAAAACCAGGCATGGTCACGGCATCCAAGAGAAGCAAGATATGATGTGTCTTTTCATCAGTCTTTAGCACACACAAATTAAAACTTTCTCTGTATCCTGCAGAGCTCCTCAATTACTTGTCATTACTACTGTGCGAGACAGAAAGCATTTAGACCTCAGTGTGTAGCACAGACAGCACGTTAGCACACCAGACTCCTCTTTCAGCTATAGCGTCATGTATTTTGATGACAACCCAAAAAGAAGCAATTACCTTCTCCATCTTTCCTCAGATGCCTTTGTTAGAAAATACAAAAAGCCTTATTATCAATCCCTGCACCTAAACTGCGCAAGGATTTCCAGTAACGAGATGAATTTACAAAGATGGTGCATTGCAATACCAAGGACAGAACCACATAAACAAATATCCTAGCTTCACAGTTCTGCAGTGATCAGTGGTCTGCAGTTTGTGCGATACTCTAACAGTTATAGGCTTACAAACACTGTAAGCTGTGCTTGTGGCCTATCAGAAGGCTGAAGATTTACAACTTCAGAACTGGGAATCACTGTCTTCTCTAAAGAAATTCAGAATGTCATCATAGGCTTTTTTTTTAATATGTTAAAAATATCAAGTTTATTTTGCAGTATGTAAACTGAATTTCTTTAACAGCTAAAATAATGCCAACAGAAATACATATGTATATTTTCAAAAAGAGTATAAAGATCACCAAAGTTATAAAGACCTAATATAGGTAGGAGAAAAAAAAAAAACACAAAACAAAACAAATATATATAAAAAAGGTAATTCAGGACACAAACACCAAAAGGAC
>WAAD01026656.1:368-27523 GCA_013389945.1 Fregata magnificens | reverse complement strand
ACAAAAACAAAAAAAAAACCCCACACAGAAAAACCCCCACCAAACTCCAACTCCACAACAAAACGCACCAAAAAAACCAACCCAACCCCAAAACACCCCACTGACAGTTTTGGGCCAGTATTCCCTGCTTTTCTAACTCATGAGGAAAGTGTCTTAATAAGCATACTAGGTTACAGCAGCTTTCCTTCTGATTACCAGCACTGCACCTGACCTGTGAAGAAACAGGACTTCATCATCAGCTGACTCAGTCATTAGAACTTCACAGGCAATGAATAGCTAAAGTTAGGGCAGCTACACTTTCTTCACACTTGAACATAATGATTGTCAGCTTGCGAAAGAGAATCTATGCTAAAGGGAAAGGGAAATTTCCTCTTGCTGAAGTGCAAAAAAGAGCCAAACAGCCCATCCGCAGTAACCTGTCTGTGGTAACTACACTACTGTATGTTCTGCAACAAAGGTTTTATACCTACTCAATTACTTATTTATTTTTCATTGCAGAAAAATAATAAAAAAGCCACAAGACCTTTCCCCCCCCGACTTGCTGTATTTCAAGATGTAAAGCTGTTTTACAGTTATAAATGACTGATAAAAGGAACAAACTTCTAACCATCTTGTTGGAATTACTTACTTATCCTAATTTCACATTAGAGAAGGATTTCCTTTATTCTGCCTGAAAGAATGAATGTATTGATAATAGCTTTGCCACCTAATATGCAACTTCTCTTCAAAAACATGTATAAATGTTATTTGCAAGGAATTTTTTTTTAATGTTTTCTTTCTATGGACACAACATGCAGCATCTCTTTCAAATATTTGGATTGACTTATCAAGTAATCTAACTGACTGTGATAACTTAGTACACTTGGGAGATAAAGGGGATCTTCCTCAAATAATTTAGGTGTTACTTATGCAATCCATTTCATAAAGAGTTCTCTTAAGGTGGATATGAGGCACCTTTTCGCAGGCAGAATGGGCTCTTCCACCCATATGCACACAATGATTGAACCACCATGTAAAATGTACTTCACACACTTGGAAGATAAACTGTGGGAGCTCTCATTTAAAGAATAATACAGCACCTAGTTAATCTACTCAATCAAGCTATCTATAATTCTCATTTCAAGCCAGCTGTAGTTTATTGCTAAACTGAAGGTTTCTGCACTGCCCTACTAAGGAGGAGCTGATTCTCCTGTCTAAGAATGTCACAGTTCTCAGGCAACAGTCTGTTCGCTATCTTTAGTTATAGTCAGTTCTTCAGCGATTCTTCACCTCTTTCAGAATGAGGCAAGCATAAAACAGAAAAATAGCATCTATACTACTTCTAAAAAGCTATGATCAAGTACAAGCCTTGATAACCAGGATTTTGAGTAAAGGTACGCTTCATTTTATCATAGTGAAATCCTGAATCACTGGTGGCTAATGTAAAACATGTTAATTAGTCAATATCGGAATGAAATAATCTCTACTGTATATGACCCTGACCTGCAGTTCTTAGCATTAGTCATAGTAATTACTTTTATGAAGCCTTTATTTGCTAGTAACTGGACTTCTCACACTGTAGTTACAGACTGTATCTTGAAGCATTTATTTGCAGAATTGGGCCCTTACGCTGCAAAATTCCTCTTGTTAAGGAACATAATTTTTATCAAGTAGCACAAACTGCTTAATTTTCAAATAGGTGTTATTGCCATCTTGAATATTATCCAACTTCTGAAGGCAGAAATACACTTTTCTCAATAATCACAATCACCAGGAGACAAACTAGACAGTGAATTCTCATCCCTTCCTAATTTATTCAGTACTCTTTACTCCATACACCTTAGCTCTAATATCAAATTAAAAATTCCTGCATGTGTTATATTCTGTAGCAGAGGACTTCTGAGGAAGAAATTACAGTGTAATAAGACAAACAGTACCATTTTATTTTATGATAATTCACATGGTCAAAGCAAAGCACTACCCAAGTAATTTTTGTAGCATCTGTGTTAGGCAACGGGGCAAAATTCCACCAAGGAGGAAGCTGAGGGAAATAAAGCGAAGTGACTTACCTAAGGTCATTTAGAACAAGTTGTAGCAGACCAAAGAGTGGAAGACAGGAACACCAGACACCTTAATCGTGAATGCATTTTTTTTAGACCAACCATCTCTCTAGAAACATCCCCTAATAGCTCACAGTCAGCTCTAGGAGCCCGCAACTTGGAACTAAATCTACTGGTAGAACTGCTTTGCAACACAGGTTCCATACACAATGGCCCTAATAATGACTTAATTGGGTAATCTTGCTTTGACTAGTTAACAGCTGATCCTCCTGCACCACATATCCAACCTAGAGCTTGTACGCTGTTGTCTTCTCTACTGCTTGTTGCACAAGAAAAATAGAGCCAGACTCAGCCACTTCCCTTGCCACGCTGATATTTGATGCACTTTGTGACCCCTGCAGCTGTTTCCAATCTGACTGAAATTAGACCAGACAGCAAATTCTTCAGTGAAGTACAGGGTTACTGAACCAGCAGAGAAGCAAGAGAGCAAAAGGAAACTGAAGCCATTTTTATGCACTGGCTCCATCCTCTATGCAATTGAGCTATAGCCCATAAATTATGTTTACAGTTAAGCCACGAATTGATGCTGACTTCTTTCTGTACTTAGTTTTTGTCCACCTGTAAAATGGGAATAATAGTAGTGGACTATCTCCATCAGGAAAATAAAAAAGGGGTTTAATTTATTACCATTATTAGCATCACACTACAGTTCAGGTAGCATGGTGATACATATAAGAATATATGTATACACATAAATCTACACAGCATAAAGCGGTCTGAAATCTCCAGATCTCCTTCCCATGTATTTTGAGATGAACTAAGAAAATACAGAAATGAAATACCAGAATAAAAGTAGGTGTCATGCAGGAATTACCAAATTTTCTTCTCTTTTTTTTTTTTTTTTTTTTTTTTTTAAAGTGTGCAGAGCAGGTGCAGCAAGTATCATTTCCCTCCTGCTGCTTGGCCCACCTGCTGTCTGCCTGATGGTGCTATCCTCACTACTTTAGTATTTATTTCCAAAATGTAAAGTTAAAACCAACAATATAAAGCTTTTTCTTCCTTTTTTCACCGCAAGTATATTCTAGGTATCTCCCCAAATAACTCTATGACTGTATCAAATGCAACTTCATTATTCATACAGATTATGGTAAAAAGAAAACAGACAGCAAAACTCTCCTATCTGAAATATTCTGTTGCGCAGATGTGACTTGCTGCAGAGGGTCCGTACAGAGGACAGTATGTCCCCTTCCTCTGTTTTGCTTCTCATGCATTGTGATGCTTCTCATGCTGCAAGATGCAAAAATGTGTGGTGTCTCATTTGGTGAGACATTGTATGGATGCATTGAATAGGCACCCAGTGTAAAAGGGCTGACAACTGCAACAATAAAAATCTCATGAGATGTATAATAAAAATAATAAAATAGTAATAATAACAATAAATTTCAAGGTATAAGTCATCTTGGGTCTGAACCTATAAGGTTTTCAGAGTCTTGTTAAAGAAGGGCTAAAAGAAATACACAAGCACACGATGCTAGGGGATTTCAAGTAAACATCAAGTCTCATTAACTCATAATTAGATGAGAGTTGGCAATATTGTAGCAACCCTTATCATGCAATTCTTTCTCTCCTGTACCTCCCTTCTTCTTCCACCAGCTTTATAAAAACACACATGCTATTCCCACAAAAGTTTACTCCATAGAACTGGGCAAACCTACATGGAAACGTGCATTTCTGAAAAAAATCTGTAATTCCCCGGTTCCCTTCAGTGCTGCAGCTCTGCTGTTACTCAGTTTGTTGGACACCTGGGTTCAGCTCTCCCCCAGCTCACCTGGGATTCTACTCTGAGGGTGCTGGGCAAGAAAGGTCCAGAGCAGGCAGCTTGCTCCCAGGAGGGGATGCAAGTGCCTCCCTGTGGCCTACTGCTCCGAAAGCCTCGCTTGCTCTCCGAGCCAATGCTGCCACTTTCGGGATGTGTTCTCATTTTTCTGCTTAGATTACAGACTCTAGAGTGGGTTTAGTTTATTAAATAGAAGTCTAAATTTAAGGGGAGTCATATAACCAACACTAAAACCTAGATGACACCTGCAGCATATGGCCAGCACCCATGTAACACAGCTGCACTGCAAGAAAGTCTCACTGATGACGGGGACTGGCAGCTCTCCCAGCTTCCAGTCTTCCATGCCTCCAGTGAAGGATATGGCTGACATCTGTATTTGTGAAATTCCTGCCACCACGCGCTCTCAAGGCCAGGGTTTGGACCTCTATTCTGCCCTACAAATTCAGGCAGATTTTCACAGCAATGCACCAATGGTTTGGTATGAAAGCATTTACTATCTGGTCATGTAAACTTAAGTTTTCCTTCTCACATATGAAATGAAGTGCACCTTAAGCCTCCTTTTCTCTGCAACAAGGAAAGAGATCCATTGATCTGTAATGAGTAATTATTCATTAACACTAGAAGCGGTAATTAACATTCTCTTGATTCTGGACAATGAGGCCCCTACATTTATAACTGATGCATTTCTTAATTCAAAACAATTACTAGTATCACTACTGTTTATTATGTATACTTTGTTTGTTTAGAAGATATTTGCTTAAGCTTTACCTTTTTCTTTTGCTATTTTTAATACTCTTCTAATTCTTTCTTTGACTATCCCAAGTGCCAATGAAAATCATAGTATGGCAAAGAATAACGTAAAGTCTAGTGTCCAAGCAATAATGTATTTGTTATTGCTCAAGAAAAATAAACACTTTTATAAATGCATAAGCTGTGAGAATAATTAACTTTTGTTATTAATAGATATGAAAAATAAATTGAAGCCAGACAAAATAAAAAGTAACAACTGAATGAAAAAAACCTGAGACGTTTTACAAAAAGCAAATACATTTCCTACAGCTTTTTCCTATCCATAGTAATGTCTTAAGTTTGCTACATGTATGTATTTTTATGTTCTGATTCCAAATGTTTCAGTCTTTACCTGTGGCTACATGCATTTTATCACACGACAAAACAGCAGTTCTCTTTATTTTATTGTGTTGTTACACACAGTATAATTTTATTATTTTAAAGAAAACATTTCTACAAAGTCCAATAAATCAACGTTTCTTAAAGATAAAAGTTTGCAAAAACATGATCTGCTCTGTTTTCTCCCTTAACTGGCCTTCTGTTCAGCATTCATTTTAAATGTAATGTTATTTCAGTCAACCAATACTTTTAAGCATGCTGAATAGTGTGGAACATTCCTTNTCTAAAACTGTGTCAAAACCACACATATTTTTGGCAGTAACCTCTTAAAATAGTCCCTTATAAGCAAGTACTTCTTTGCCATTTCCAAGGTATTATACTTATTTTTACAGGTTTTTACTAAAAATTCCTTGCATTATTGTACTGTATCACAGGGAAGTTCGCTATAGTTTCATGAAAGACGTTTTCATTTCTGACTGGCATCTTCTCAATAGCAGGGGGCCCAGGCACACCGCTCTCTTCCAGGCAAACCCTTCTGCTCTTAAACAGTACAGCATTCATAACTTACTTTCAGCACCGCAGGGCAGCTACACAGAAAAGCTTCTCCAACTTAATAGGTTACATCACAGAGAAGTCCACTATTTAGCCAAGGTGTAAAATATAAATGCACCCCTCATTCACTTCTGCACCTTACAAAAATGAAATCTTACCTACCCCAAAGACCTGCATTTCCACACTACAGCCTGGCCGAGGCTAGAATGCTGTACTGTTACCAAATGTTGTGTATTTTATTTTGGTTATTATGTATCATCACTCCCAATTAAACACAGGAAAGGGAGAAATCAACCACAGAAGAAAGGAAACACGAAAAGTTCTCAAAAGAATAAATACATGTACTGGCAATAACTTTCATTTCTGCAAATACTCTGAATTCTCACTGTGTGAAACTGCACTTTACGCAGAATGTGGATCTATCTTTACTACCTAGGCTATCTCCCAGGTGTGGACAGAAAGGGAAGGCATAATAAGGGAAAATTGCTTAAAAGTATCATCAGCATGATTCAGGAACAAGAACTCCTCTTACGAGAAGCAAAGCTTGGGACTTATCCCAAGATAATTGATGAAATAATAATAAAACTTTTATATCATAATATGCTAGACTACTAGAGCATTCCACCAAGCTCCCATATTTTTCTACATGATTTTACATTAGGTTACACAAAAACAATTCTGAAAATATTGGAAAGTTTAAAAAAATTATTGGAAATATATTTTAGATCATTCCACCCATTAAAAAAAAGGAATAAACACCTCTAAATTTAACAACTTCTTTTCCGATGGCATTAAATATTTTGTCTAGCCCTGAAGAGCTTCAAGACATTGAACTTCAGAGCTGTGCCATCTTTCTGTACAGAAGACCTATAATTAGCGAAAGGCTTGTTCTTGCCATTTTGGGTGTCAGAAAATTTTAACGCTAGGAGAGACAAAAAAAGAGGATTGCTATATTTGGAGGAGGAAAAGAAAGCACTTTGCAAGTACTTTTAAAAATGCTGTTTGTTTTAAAGATGGTTATGTACTCAGAATGCTAAACCCAGCCTTAACAAAGACCTAACTGGACCAGTGAAAGTGTCAAATGTTATCAGTGTAGACATATATACTACATATGCACAGATATATGTACATATCCTGTTTGAACTGTGAAGTTCCAACTGTTGTCACAATCGCAAGTAACAACACATAATGTATATAAACTTCTGTGTTCTGTAAATATAGAAATAGAGACACTTTCAGGTTGGGCATGTTATTGGATGTTATTATTGGACCGAGATGTTGGTCATTTGTATATATATATATATACACATATAATAAAATAATACACAGAACATAAGGATGTCACCTTACCACCCAAAATAAACACATGCACGTTTTTTTCCTGCATACCTACTAATTAGTACATTGGCTGCAACATATTCTGCCAAAAACATACTATGTTTCCAGTAGACAAATGCCATATAGTTCTCAAAAAATTGCTACGTTTGCCTGGGAGGGGGTTTTGTTGTTGATGGTTTGGTTTGGTTTGGTTTTTCCTTGGTTTTGTTTTTTGATTATTTGGGCACCTAGATTCCACATACTAATTAAGTATTAATTAATCCTGCAGGTTAAACAGAAATGTTTACTCTAAAGAAACTACAAGCAACAACAATAGACAGAAACACTTAGACTGATGAGAACTGAGAGACTGAACAGGCACTGTGAACCTTTATTCTTTCCACAGAAATTAAAACAGGAGAAGCCTGGTTTCTATCATCTTTTCCGTAGAAATACCTCTGGAGCACATTCTGGCAGAAGGTAGGACTTGGGACACCCTTGGCTCTTCAGGTGTAATTTGGAACTGGGACCCAAGTCTTGCGCTATGGAAAGAAGGGAAACCTGCTTCCAACAGATGTTTAACCTCTATCAAGGTGTGTCTATTACTTTAATCCACTTCTCCAAATGCACTGACAGGAAGAGATGCAACTGTTACCACCACTTAAAAGGAAAATATTAACAGATTTCTTTAAACATGGTACCATCTTATTACATTCCCTGAGAGTAATCATAATTGCTTTAATGGGAAAAAATATTTTTCTACCTTTTATTTTTCTTTTACAGAGTCAGCACTCTGTAAAAGAGTGCTCTAAAAGTCAGCTATGGGAGAGTACACTGGATTCTGTTCTGGCTCGTGCATCAGCAGAATTGGTAGCTAAGTTCCAGCTGTGGAGTCCTCATTGTTGGCGATCCATGAACCAGAAAGAACACAGCTAGACTTTCAAATTCCAGGTTGAGCTTGTGGCACTGGCAGTCAAGAAAAGCACCATTTCACTTACTCCTTCTCCCCTTTGACTCTACAAAATAAATTAAATTATCCCAGGAAAGACAATCAGCTGCTTTATGATAATAGATTTTTGAAGAGAAGTCTTTGCTTTAAGAGTGCAACAACAGCATGCATTGAATGCACAATGTTAGCCTGTTGTCCACCACAAGTACTGTGCCATACGCTTATTAAAGAGCATTAAAGTATGAAAGGGAAAAAAGTGGGACTGCTTTTGAAGGAAATAATGTTAAAATACATCAGAGAAGCAGTCCAAAACCAAGGGTTTTAAATGTGAAAATAATGTAAGACTATCAGCTGCAGTCAGGATTGCTGAACAGATGAAGGCTAAACAGGGCAGTGTTTCTGCGTGCTTCTTAACCATTGTTTTTGAGTTGCTGTGGAGGAAAAAAACCCAAACAAAATAAAACAAAAAAAAAATAGACTGTTCTGTCTTCTAGTTATTCGGCCTTCTTAAAATTATTATTTCCCCTCAAAATTTAAATACATTTTGTAATACAGACATTTGATACTAGAAGGGAGTACACAGTACCATGAAAGTTAAGCAATAATATTGTGTACTTATATATTTTGGTAAGATATACTACACATAATTTTAAGCATTACAACTCACTAGAATGCACTAGCACTATACACAAAAGACAGCAAGTGTGTAAAGGAAAGAAAGACTGCTAGACAAACATAGACATGTAACTATGAAAAATACTGCAGAACAGCTTTCATGCTCAGTGGAAAGACAATGTTGAAAAGGAAGTTTACCTCCCACACCCTTTAAAAAAAAAAGAATGCATAAATTATGAACTATGTATTTTTGTTGCATGAAGTCTCTGGCATAAGCTCAATAATAGCAGTTGTCCCCAGCCTTAATGCTCTGTAGCCACTTAAATGACAGCAGGAACACTTGACAGTGCAAGTTCTGCTTTATCTTCTTCTACAACTAGTCACCCCTACAGTTTATCATTCTTCATGTTTATAATATATCCACCAAAAGCAAAAATTCAATGTCGCTCGTAATATTTTGAAAGAGATGCAGCTTCACAAATGATAGGAACCTTGGGGCATTTCAAATTGAATGCATTTTTTAAAATAACTTTAAATTTCAACTATGGACTGTAGCGAGGCCTGCTAGCCTAAAGGTAATGCTCTGTATTACCATGCCACAGATCTGGGTTAAATTTCCAGCCTTTCTATAGCTTCCCAAGCTGGCACAACCTGGGGTGAGACTAGTACCTCTTGTTATCGTGCAGATACCACTTCAGCCGATTAAGGAGCAGCACTGATAGGCTCTGAAGAGAATCCCATCCTCCTCACCAAGGAGGCTGTGTCTTTGAGCATAGCAAGAGGTTAAAAACAGGGTTGAAATGGAGTATATCCTCAGGGCCCCATCAGGGACATGAAAGACAAGCCAAGAAAGTATGTTATATGACAACAAAGACATCAAATAATTTTAGCGGAATAGCTGCCTTCTACCTCTACAAGTTTCCTGGGCGCTTCCAGGTGCGTACCGTATCTTTTTCCCCTTCCATCACAAGATTTTTGTGTATTGCCCCTACGTGCTATGAAACAGCTGCTACATTTCAATCTAGATGGCTGAATTACAATGGTGGATTAAGTTATTCCCACGTAAAGGATCAATTATCAGGACCTTCTGTACCCAGTGAAAAACAGAAACTACTCATAGGAGGGCATGTGCAGAAAGAAAGCAGCTGGGTTCAAGTGTTGCTACTTAGTCCTCACACCTCCAGTCCTGAAACTTCACACGGTCCTGTGCACTCAGCCATGGAAGGACGTTCAAAATTTAATTTACATTTAGGAATGAAGGGTTCTGTTTCATATTCCCAGATACTATCTAAATATTCAAATTATTCTTGTTACAATGATAAATAATCTCTGTGGGTAAATGTGCGGTATTTATACAGAGATTCAAAGCCAGTCCAGACACAGGAAAGAACTTCATATAGTCTTTGCCTGTTTTCTGGAGAGAAGCAAAGAAATCCTAAATGTGACCTGCATTTGGGGATCCTTTAGAAAGCAAGCTATCATCACACTATATGCTATTGTAAAGGCAATATTGTTACACTAGGCTCATGGTACAAGCTTTGTATCTGATGACAGTAAAGCTTCATAGTGTGACCACTTGGCTTGAAATCTGATTTTCTCCATTAATGCAGTTATATACAAAAGAAAAATGACTTTCAGATTAAGGTAAGTGGCTGCATAGCGATAGTGGGAGTAAAACCAGCATCTGTGGTCTTGTGCAAATCAGTATTAGTTCAAGACTGGATGTTGATAAATAAATGACAGAAAGGCTGCATACTTGCTGGAATATAGAAAAAGCCAAAAAGGCCAGTGCTAAAGTGCCTAAAAATTTGAAAGATATATACTGCTAAAAATTAAATTGAAATACATTTTCTAAATACCTTCCGCAACATAAGTGGCCTGTATCTTCTTCCAAGACAGAGTATCAGTTTATTTCAAATTTAGAGATATTGGCCTTGATTCAAATTCATGGCAGTTATAGAAACCAATGTTCCATGGCTTGATTCAGGTGGCAAGCATTAAATCTTTTTCCTGCTGTCATGCAACAACAACTTTAATACAAATTAGCACTGCCAAACTCAGTTTCCTGAGCTCAGAAGTCCTTGATGCTACTCCCTGAATTTTATTCATACTTTCACACGGATTGTGCTCTGCTGAAATTGTCGTAGCTGACAAGAAACAAAAAACTACAATTTAATGACACTGGATTCAGTATTATAATTTATGACATTGTAGAAAATTTAACATGCAGCTCTTCATTATTTTTTTAGCTGAGGCAAAGCTCAATCAAATCCACACAATGTTTGTCGGGTTTTTTTAACCTGTAAATTTGGTTTCTGTGAGTCAGATCTTCCCCTCAGACCAATTGCTTATGCTGAACCCAATCCTGCCAGTCAATAATAACTCACATTTTTCAAGCTACCGATTCAACTTTTACAATAGCCTTCTTGGAGTTCAAGACAAAACCATCCAAGCCTCAGAAAATACGAAACAACAAACCAAAAGCAAGAGTTTTTTCCAGTTTTCCTACTCACCAGGAATATACAATTAACTAAACTTGACACTCCAGACAACTCAGAATGAGATCCAGAGGGTAGATCTGAGTCAGAGAAAGCATATTTCCACTTAAGAAAGAACCCTCTGTTTCTCCGATCAGCCACTCCAGACTGATGGGCCCTTAATTACAGAGTTCCACAAAAAAGGGTGGGAAATGCCAATGAGTACCTAAGCCTCCTGGGTTTCCATGGCCATGCTCAAAAACCCCTGGCAAAAATTTGCATTTCAAGGAACGCCCAGTTCCAATTCCTGGCGACTCCCATAGCAGTAAACCAAAATCCAAAACCACTTCCTAGCAAAATTTCTGCCAAACCAGCCAACTCCCTCTAACTTTAAAATGAAAAACTCATTCTATCTGAATTTAGACCTCAAGTTAGAGCCAGTCATTCATAAGTTTGTTTTCCTTTTTTATTATTATTTTACCAATTATTTATAATCCAGGAGTACCCAAGGGCTAATCAAGCTCTAGGCTTTAGTGTGCTGGCAATAAAGAGGCATATAACGATCAGTCCTGGTCAGGGGCTTACAATGTGTGAAGACAAAGGAAGCAAAACAAACTAAAATAACATCCCTTTTCCTCCCCAAAATCCAACGATGAGGACAACCTTGTTAGTCCTATGACTAACAGGATTTTCACTTATCATCTAAATTTAACCTTTGTTATTTTTTAATAACTGCAGCCTTGCTATTTTCTAAGTGATCCTCTTTCAGAATTAATTTTTTTTTAACTTCTTCATAAAAAAGGAAACAATCAATTAGTTTCTCAGTTACCTCTTTTTCTGCCCACCTGTAACTACCCTTGGCCAACTGCCTTGCGGGTGTACATAAAGAAAGGAACACCAAAGTCAGCATATGGTGACACCACTGAGGCTCTGAAGGCATGACATACACGCCTCCATGGTGTTCTGGCTGGCCCTTCCTCCTCCTCACCCTCCTTGGGAATGCTGGTGCTTTTCTTCAGAAAAGGGAAGCTATGTTTATGAACCTCCTTAGATCAACATAGGTAGGACCGGAGTCTTTCTGAAAGTTTCAACAAATCTGTCTTACTCTTCAAAAGCAGAGAGATCAAAAATAGTAATTAACATGTTCCAGCTAATATGAGTGAAGCTCACCTTATGAGAACACTTGAATTAAAATACCATTTCCTTTATGGTTCAAATATATGTGTGTGTATGTGTAATATATTGTTTACATATCAAGGGAAAGGAGAGATTAAATGGATTTTCTCCAACAGAGTTTCGGTAAATAGCAATCCAAAGAACTCAAAGAAAAACTTCAACACCCCAGAGTCTTTTGGAACTACCAAATTTTACACCACTATCAAATGATAACATTTTTAATAACTAATGTTAACAATGAAATATGCTTGCTCAGGATTTGTAGCTATTTGGCCAACAGTGCTACTGTAAAGAGAATTTTGTGAAAACTCTGCTCTTAGCTAAAGGCCATACAGGTAGAAAATAGGCTTTTCAAAGAGCACCATAGGTGTTTACAAAAATAACAAAGAAAAGTAAGGAAAGCAATGGGTAAAAGTTCAAGGCATACCGTGCATTGATACAATTCTCTCTATATCTTACTACATACCAAACTATTATCAGATGTCAGGAATAGAAATCCCATGGTTTTTAAGGCTCACATACTTATATCTGAATGCATATAACAGACTTCCAGTATCTACCTCCAATTTGGAATTACAGAAATGGCAGTGTTACCTAGCTTTCACTGAAACCAAGAATTATTGATTTCACCTGTGATAGGTCCCAAGTGATGAAAAAAAAAATGGTTGTCCTACATGTAAGTGGACAGCTTCTAAGAGGACCTGAGCATCTTATTGGCACTGACTTATTTTGGTGACTAATATCAAGACATTATATAAAATTTTGGCTTTAGTACCTACACGAAGTGAAGGTTTTTGCATCTAAGGCATAAAACCATGTGTACAAAGGGAGAGAAAATAATAGAAAAAGCAGTAGAGGAAAGTTGGAATGATTTTTGATGGGATTTCCTAGCTGCACTGCACATACTCAGCTGGGTATTCAGCTTGTGTAAACTGACAACACAGCACTGGAGCCAATGGAGCCACAGTACCGAACACTAACTAATAATCTGGCTCTATCTACTGATGTCAAGAAAAAAATAAGCACAAGCTTTCCCACCGAAGAGATTAAAATATAAAAGTGACCCTAATGAATACGATGGTGTTTGGGGAATTCCTGCATCTTTTGTGCAAATCAAAAGAAATGATGAAGGGACACAGAGGGTAATGGCAGAGCAATAACGCCTCATGTAACCTCACTGTTAAGAGATTTATAATGAAAATCTTCTCTAGCTGTGTGCATAGTGCCTGTGGCAATGTGTGCCTTTGCACTCCACAGAAATAGAGAAAAACTTACTGACAGGGGACTGTGAGCTCAAGATACAGCACTGAAAGAGGTACTTAAACCTGTGAAGTATGCTAGACACCCTTTGAGAAATTCACATAAATTAATGGTTGTATTATGGGACAGGCCAAACATGAATAACTAGCGATCAGCTGGATACTTAAGGATTAGAACAATTCAACTTTCTTTCTTCATGAAAAATAAAAACTTTTTTAAAACAACCCAAAACTCTTTAGTCAATGTGAGTTAATAATTTTTCAAAACCTATCCAAAGTCACATGACATCTGAAGACGATGTACAACATGCAACGTGGACAGATTATGTTTTGGAAATTCCTATAAAAATACTTGCTAGCCTATCTGATAGTCCACTTTTTTACAGTTTTTCTTATGCCTATGATGTGAAAAGTATCCTGCTGTCCTAACCTTCAGAAATTACCCTCAATTTCTGTGAAGTAATGTGACTCATTTCATAGGCACTATCTAGTAGGCGCAGTGACTACCCTGATAATTTATCAGACAAAAATCGAAGTAAAATGTATTGATTTTATTACTCTTCAAGCCCAGGTAATAACATTAAACACATCAAAGCTACCACTGAAGGAGAGTTTTTAAGAAAGTTAGACTAAGAGTATGATTCAAAATCACTTGAAATCACAGAGAGTCTTTCCATTGATTGACTTCCATGAGCTTTGAAGCGGGCCTGAATTGGTCAGCAATGATGCTCCAAGACACACTACAAAGTAAAATTCAATTAGGAATGTACAAGTATGGAATTATTGTACCTCTGTCATGACAGAAGAAAAGCCACCTCTTCAGTAATCTTTAGTATAGTTTCACAAAGCTCTTTTAATGCTACACTGCTTGTCAGGGGTTCTTTCTCCCTTTTTTGGTACACATTAATCTGAAGGATTTAAAGCGATCGTGGCATGGCCTGAACACAATAAGGGAATGTCCTCCACGACAAATGCCAGGTGCTCCTGCCAGCAGAGTGATTCCCTGACCTTAGGAGCTGGCAGAATAGAACGTCTCAATCAGCTCGGAGGACGGCCAGCTTTCTGGGGAGGCGTTCAGTAACTTCCCTAGCCACAAGCAAAAATAAACTTGTGCCATGCACCTAAAGTAATAAAAAGAAAAGGCTAGATGGTGATGTAAAAACCCTAAAATAAAGCCTTCTGCCTGCTTGCTTCTGAATGGCGAGGATAAAATAGATCACCATTACAAGAGAGAGGTAGACAAATTCCTTAAATTAAGGAAAATATTTAACACAAAGTTAAACCCCAGGCCTGTTTTTTCCTACATTTTGTAGCACTCCATTCGTTTCATATTTTGTCTAGTTTTGCTTATTTAAATTTTAAATATTGAATGGATGCTCTGTTATTTGGATAACTTTATGTTCCAGCACACCGTATGTTGCCACTGAGTGCTCGTTCATTAAATATATGACTGATCCTGAAAATCTTTAATTGGGTAGGATCCCTGTACTTAGATATTAAATCGGAAGTAGAAATGTAAGAATTTGAAAGGCTGGGCCATGCATTCTACTACAGGAACAGAATGTGTATGATGATCATATTTGCAGCATCAGCGTACACTTAGCAGGGTGCCAGTGCATGTTGAATGTTATTTTGTCTAAAACCACATGATAGTACAGAACTGGTTTTAAAATTCAACCTGCAGTATCTGCATATTGCATATATTGTTATTAGGCTTTAAATGTTCTCTTGTGAAATCTTGACACCCTTCACTACTACTTGGGATGAGGTTTTCACATCTCCAAAGAATTTACCTGTTTCTTTCAAAAGTATCCCTTTCTGGCAAAAAATAAAGAACGCAATCCAACTTCTACTGAAAACTGGATGAGGTTCTGCGTTACTATCATTTTCTTCTATGAAAAACACAACCCAAAAGACATTTTATTGCTAGTGGACAACAGTTAAAAAAATAGTAGTGATTGGGAAACCAAAGTCCCATATTTCAAAACAGGCCCTTAAGCACCTACACATTTTTGTCCTCTTCAATGAGATTAGAGTTTGTGTACATAAATCATATCTGAAAATGAAACTTAAGGTCCTGAACCACTTTGGCTGTTTTGAAAATATTACCCTGCAACTTCAAATAATTGTTCAATAGCGAACATTGTTTATTTTTTTGCTTTAAAGTAGCATTTCTCTTAACGTAGCAATTTTAATATCATTTACTAGGCCTTATTGAAGATTTTCACTTTAACATATCCGCAAACCCAAGTTTCAATTTCTTGGGCAACTTTAGCATTTGCTTTGTTTATACTAGCAAGTGAAATTGAAAGCAATACATTATCCGGCCTTAAGGGCTTGCTTCTCTTTCTCCTTTCAATTAATCTTGTCTCCCAGGAGTCCAGCATTAAAATAAAATAAAAATATCAATACTATTCTTTTTTAATTTCTATGTGTTTAATTATAAGCAGCAATTAATCAATTTTTTTCAATTTCACTTCTTCTTGGGGGCATCTCACTGATAAACTGAAAATCAACACCAGTGTATTAATCAAATAATCACAAAACTTTGAGGCAAAAATGTGTTCACCCCATCAAGACTGTAACCTAAAGCTAAGCAAATCCCATCTTTTTCCTGAATTATTGGTAGAACTAATTTATTTTTCCTAGAAAACATTTTCAGAATATATATTAAAGTTCAATAGCAGAGGGCTGATTTCTGTTTTCAATTACACTCTGCAACTTCATTAACACCAGTGGAATTGTTTGGATATAACTAATGGCAAAAAATGACTCACAGTTTACACCTTTTTTTTCTGAGTACTTTCTATCAGAGAAAAGAGAGCTCACAACTAATCCACAGTGATATTCCCAGTACGATCCTAAAGCCTGGAAAATGCAAATTTCAATCATTTGACATTGTTGTTACTATTGAATCCACTTTAAATGGAAGAACACTAGATACTGCTGCTCTCTTCAACATTTTAATATCAGCGGATCAAATCAAATCACTCTGGATAGGCTTGGATTTTGATCTACGAGCAAGATTTGTTAAGAGTCGCACAGATTTTCCCTCAAACCCTTTGGTTGGTAAGAATTTTCAGTATGTCTGACAAGCTGGTCTTCCCTAACGCTACTCCAATTATTTTTGTGAATATATATAAACTCCTTCTCTAACACTATGAGTATTTGACCTCATTTACATTAGAACTGCCATTAGATTTTTTTAGGTACTATTACAGATAAGAAATGAAAATATTCCAGGAGTTAATTTCAATTTCCAGGATAATTGTTATAATATTAACCTTTTTTTTTTGTTTAATCAATTTAATTATTTCCACCCTTTTAATCAGTTCAGATAAATTAACTGACTTAACTGCAGCAATCTATTCATTTCTGCACAAGCAAAATGCTGCCCATCAACAGACATCCTGAAGTTTCTTCTTCTAATCTTTAAATTAGTATTTTCCACTGAAAGCTTTAAAAACTTTCCGTATATTTCTGCTGCACAGTGAAGTTCTCAAAAACCATTTCGATCCGGTTTATGTTAATTTACCTATATAAAACCCATCTGCCAAATTATTTTACATCGTACAGTAGTAAACTCATCACTACCGTAGTAACGAGCACCCTTCCGATAAGAAAAAGCAGTGTAAATACTGACAACTCCATTACAGCACATTCTGCCACACACCTCTTCCCCACTCATGGAGTCACACCCTCTAAGAGAAACCTTGTGCTTCCTGGGAAGGGAATTATTTGCGATGGGCTTACTACTACTTTTCTTTGCCCTTGTTAATAGCTAGACCTCTTACATAAGTACTGCCTTTATTTGTATGTGTACCTTTAGTATGTATAATATATGTATTTACTTATCCATCTTAACTTATTTAGTCTTAACCAGAAAACCGAAATATGTGAAAACACATATCTGAGTTGCAAGTTTTTTGAGAAATCAAAAACTTCACACTAAACACAAAGCAGTTGACAGGATTTGTTTACATATGTTATAGCCATGTTTTCCTAAATGTAGAACTTCAGTTTGCTTCATAAATTTCATCACCTTTACTTTGTAAAGAGGGAGCCAGTGAACTATTTTTTATAGATTCCCTTTGATCAAGAGTGATAATTTTATCTTTTTGTCATTACTTTTCTAGCTCAGTTCTACCCAAGTGGTATTACTTTACCAAAAGGTAACTCTATGTTATTTCAGCACTACATTTTCTTGATTAATTGTTTTGCTACCTCTATGGACAAATAATGATCCATAGTTCAATAAGAACTCCAATAAATAGAATCAATTAACACCTTATATGTGTCAGCAAATCAGCTGATGACACTATCTTAAAAAATCTGATGTGGTGAAATGTACACTGACAATTACTTTTTTTACTGAATCAGACCATAGAGGTAAAAACTCAATTCTAAGGATTCAAAATTCTCTGGTTTTAAAGCTGCTGGCCCCATGCAAAAATAAGATTTTCTCTTGATTAAATACTCAAATTTAATCTCTCAGAATCCATTACTTTATACTAACAAAGAGTTCGCTAGAAAAAAAGTTTTTAAGAGCTCTCCAGGGGCAATAAATTTCAAGTTTGACATCATTTCAAACACTGTTAAAAACGTATCTGTCAATATTTGATCTTAAAACAATCTCATTAAGAGAGGTGTATCTCAGGTATTATTACAAGGCACACTTTTTAATATCTTATTAGCACTTTATTAAGTGGTTTGTGCAGTGCCATTTTAATAATGAATCTATTGTTTCTTGCAGAAAGTTTCCAGCAGCTTGATAGCTTCCACATATTTTAAATACTGTAAAGCAGTTTCAGTGTTCTCTAAATCCATACCAGGATTTTTTACAACACCTATTCTTTTGTTAAAGAAGGCCTTAGTTTAGGAGCTCTGTGCCATTGCCTGCAGCTACCATCTGATAGTTTCCAACAGGAAGTGCAAAGATCAACAACTCCTAGCATGTCTGATGACGATGATGATAATGATGATGATGATTATTATTATTATTAAATTAAGCCTACCTCCTCTGTCCAATGTTTCCAAGTTTATCAGTGAAAGAAGGATAAAATCTGATTCTACTGAGGTCAATAGGAATATTGCCATTGACTTCACCATCCCTAGACTAAGGAAATAAATTAAAAATACCTGTTCAGATGAGGTATCTACATAGGTGAAACCGCATTATTGTTTTACTTCACACTGTTGTGAAATAATTTTACAAATGAAATAAAACTAGTACTATATCGCGTGCTGCCCTGCACGATACACTTCTATTTACAAACAGGGAGCTGGGCCTCTAATGTCCACCTGTAAGAGAGTTCAGGTTTCTCCCTCCAATTTAAAAGTCACGAAAAGCATGTGTGGTGGGTTGACTGTGGGTGGATGCCAAGTCCCCACCAAAGCCACTCTATCACTCCCCCTCCTCACCTGGACAGGGGAGAGAAGATATAACGAAAGGCTCATGGGTCGAGATAAGGACAGGGAGAGATCATTCAGCAGTTACCGTCACGGGCAAAACAGACTCGACTTGGGGAAAGTAGATTATTTTATTAGCAATCCAAGCAGAGCAGGGTAATGAGAAATAAAACCAAGTCTTAAAACACCTTCCCCCAACTCCTCCCTTCTTCCCAGGCTTAACATCACTCCCAATTTTCTCCACCTCCTCCCCCGCAGCGGCACCGGGGGACAGGGAATGGGGGTTGCGGTCAGTTCATCACACATTGTTTCTGCCACTCCTTCCTCCTCAGGGGGAGGACTCCTCACACTCTTCCCCTGCTCCAGCGTGGGGTCCCTCCCATGGCAGACAGTCCTCCATTAACTTCTCCAATGTGGGTCCTTCCCACAGGCTGCAGTTCTTCACGAACTGCTCCACTGTGGGTCCCTTTCACGGGGTGCAGTCCTTCAGGATCAGACTGCTCCAGCGTGGGTCGCCTGCGGGGTCACAAGTCCTACCAGCAAACCTGCTCCAGCGTGGGCTCCTCTCTCCACAGGTCCACAGGTCCCGCCAGGAGCCAGCTCCAGCACGGGCTTCCCACAGCGTCACAGCCTCCTTCAGGCATCCACCTGCTCCGGTGTGGGGTCCTCCATGGGCTGCAAGTGGAAATCTGCTCCACCGTGGACCTCCATGGGCTGCAGGGGGACAGCCTGCCTCTCCATGGTCTTCACCACGGGCTATAGGGGAATCTCTGCTCCAGCGCCCAGAGCACCTCCTCCCCCTCCTTCTTCACGGACCTTGGTGTCTGCAGGGTTGTTCCTCTCACATATTCTCACTCCTTTCTCTGGCTGCAATTGCACAGGTTTTTTTTGTTCCCCCTTCGTAAATATGTTAACCCAGAGGCACTACCACCATTGCTGATGGGCTTCGCCTTGGCCAGCGGCGGGTCCATCTTGGAGCCGGCTGGCATTGGCTCTATCAGACGTGGGGGAGGCTTCTAGCAGCTTCTCACAGAAGCCACCCCTGTAGCCGCCCCACTACCAAAATCTTGCCACACAAACCCAATACAGCATGAAATCATAAAAAACATGAAAGCACACCAATTTTCTTTTCCTTTTAAAGGTGCTTATTACAGCTTTTGATTATAGTATATTTTATCTTCCAAGGTGAAAAGTATCATCTATAAACCACCAACTGCTGGACATCAATGAGTGTTCAAGGCCTGGCCTCCTGTTTGCACTCTGTCCTGCTGCTTCTTCCTAGAGTAACTCCTGGTCAGCCACCCCCGCCGCCTTCTGTCTAACCGCTTTGATGAGGAAACAGGCAGTACTTTACAAATCCTGGTTTCCATTTTTTTACAATTTAATACTTTTGTGATAAAATGTGGTAAGTCCAATCTTGCCTCCTGCCTTCACCTTCATTAATAAGAGAGCTTAGGGTATCTAATATTTGGACAGCAATCAAGTTCACCAAATCATTCAACTGGCCTACAACCTTGTCCTTGTCCACGTCTGGTGTTCCTTAAGAACAAGGAGAGCAGTAAGTAGACCCCCACACTGGTCACTTAATGTGCCCCATCTTGTCACATAAAGAGATAGGCACACAGCCTCTGAGCTTTGACCTGAAGTGCATGTGCACTCTCACTGCATGGCCAGATACGCCTTTGTCAGGATACGTTGGATATATTTTGCTCATGGGACCAAGAGGAGAAGCGAGGAGGTGTTCCCACCATATACAGCCCTGAATAATTCCATCCAGAGGCTAAAAAGCTTTCCAAACAAAATGCTACCTCCACTGACTAACATTCCTTTCTTCCCTTCTGCAGATCAGAAGACATTCCCTTTCTACCCTCAACCCAGCCACCAGGTTACAAGAATAAATCTTCAGTACCTCTGAGCTGATCCTTCTAGAAAAAGCTGTGCAGCTCTGGACAATTCTGTAATACTCCGTAATACTTTTACTTAGAAGAAGGTAACTCTTCACCTCAGGGATTCCATTTGGGATCCTCTGCTCCACAAATGAAGAAGCCCAGTCCCTTAGTAAACACTGTCCCTTCTTCATGAAGACACTTCCTTATTCACCAAGGTCAGCTGGCCCTGAGAATTTCTTTCTTTCTTTTCAGCCCTCTGCCCTCCCACACACAAGCACAGTGCTTCAACTGTAAGAACAGAAACAAGCACCAGACATGCAAGCGTTATAACATGTTTTATGCTGAAAAGTGAAATCATATGACTGCAGAGTAAAACACTGTCTAATTATATGAGTAGTGGTCTTTCATGTTCTGCAGCCAGTGTAATCCTTTATGATCCACTTCAAGAACAAAATGCTCCCCTTATAAATAATGTTTGAGACTCCATGCTGCCCATTTAAGCAGTAAGCATTTCTTCAGCAGCTTGCTGAACAAGGATTTCTTTTCCTGTAATAATACTGTTTCCAGGTCAATAATAAGCATCAACATGAGCTGTAACACTGGTTGAAAAATCAGGCTTTGAACTGCTGGATGTTCACAGGAGCTCTTTTTTAATGTCCGGAAGCAGTTGTTAAAAATTTTTCACCCACTCCACTTTATTTTGTGCATTTCTATACTGCCAACATGATGTAAAACATTCCTGCACCATGAAGGGAAATTTTAATATTTAATCCTATTTTTTCCATTCTTGAAGCATCGCATATCTCCCAGAGACACATCAGACATAGCTAACCAAAATGTCACTAGGTGCAACTTTCATGAGTTTTTAAAAGTTATTTGCAGCTTTCTCATGTACCCATTTCTTATGGAAGTAAAACTTTTCTTCCTATTGTTAATTGTCCATTTCCAGCGTCTCCTTTATCAAGATCCAGCATCAGCAGGCCTGTGAGAAATTCTCACTTATGTCAAATTACCTACCGCCTGCAATATAGAACTGACTTCCTTGGTTTCTTGCAGAATACCTAGGGATATACACGTAGTAACTATAAAAAAATCTCAAATGGCAGGAGATCTATTGATGCTCAAGGCACAACTTATGAGGAATTAAAAAAAAAAAATGCAGACACTTATTTCAGCCTGAACCATTGACGCTAATGAATGTCTGTAGCATGCTTCCATTTCTGATTAATCCTGTCCACAATGTGAAGTATAAGAGGAACAAACAGAATTCCACTGCTCCCAGAACAGTTTTGCATCATTTTGGATATAAAACAAGGTTCCTGAGCAGTAACTTCCTGGGACTTTTCCCCCTAGAAAAAAACTGATGCTCATTACCTATGGACTGTGCTACAGCCATAATCTTAGTATCTATTATGATCCCCAATATTTTAAAAGAATCTGATTCAATCTTTCTGTCCTAGATATTGACTCCCACTGTTTCATTGCAGGTGAACTTCTATCCCTTAAACTCAATATACAATTCCTGAATCACAGTATTCAGTATCACATATAACAAACTTGATCACAGCTGAAGATTGACCACCTGCTGTGGTGTATCCTTTAATCAGCGCTTGTTCAGCCACCCAAACTCACTGCTGTTACTGACCCGCCCTTAATATTTTTGTTGCAAAGTTCACATTCAAATTGACTATATTCCACTAAAATCCATAAAATCAGTGCTTCCTGTTGGAAGGCTCTACAATTTTAGAGTTGGTCTACTCAACAAGAAACCTCAGATCTCAGGACTGTGGTGGACCTTATCAGTGTGCAGCCTTGCAGCAAAGGCGGCCAGCTGTATACTGAGCTATATTAACTAGACCGTATGCAGCAGGTGCCCCTCTCTTTCCAACACTTCTGAAATTGCATCAGGAGTACTGAGCCCAGTTTGAGGCTCTCCAGTACAAGAAGTACAGGGAAGTACTGGACCAAGCCACTGCAGAAAGCCACCAAGATACACAGAAGACTGCACTACATAACACACCAGGAGATGCTGAGAGAACTGGGCTTGTTCAGCCATAAGAACAGCAGGTGAAAGACAGCTCTCATTTCTGTCTACAGCTATCTAGTGGAACGTTACAAAGAAGATGGAGCCAGACCCTTTGCAGAGGTGTATAGTTGTAGGACAAGAGGCAAAGACACAAGCTGGAATGCAGGAAACTCCAATTAAATATTAGGAAAACCTTTTTTGTCATGAGGTGGTCAAATACTACAAGCTGGTGAGGGACATTGTGGAATCTCCATCCATGGAGATATTCAAAACCTAACTGGACACAGTCCTGGATAACCTGCTCTAGCTGACCCTGCTTCAGCATGGGGGTTGGACTAGATGATCTCCAGAGGTCCCTGCCTACCTCAGCTACTCTGTGATTTGAAGCAAGTCATAGCCTAAGCCTCTCATGACATCATACGGTAAACCCAGGCCCTGTCCAAGACTGTGATACACATTCAAACCTGAAAATAAATCAGGCTGTTTCCTCCTCTTCCAAATATGCTGTGGAACAAATCAAGCTTCCTTTCACTCTCCTTCCAAAACATTCCTTTAGGCTTCTGAGTTGTACTTAGCTCATTCAGAAGTCTACACAGTGATATTAGCACAATGTTCTTCCAGAATGCCAGCACCATTTTCCCTCTAAAGGTCCTAGGAAATGTGGCCATCTGAGTTTCAACTTCCCCCCTCCGGAACTCTCCAAATCTCTCCTCCTGATTCAAGATCTGTTTATCAGGTCTTCTTTGTACAATCAGGTATGGATATCAACCTTCTGATGAACAGCATTCCACAATCAATTTCATTTTCCCCTCCCCCTCCTTAAACAAATCAACACGAGAGGAATTATTTCAAGCTAGAGGAACTTACAAAGTGCAAACTGTATACCTGCTGCTACCTCAATAAATCTGAAGCCTTTCTAATAGTGCCAAGTCTACNTTAAATTTACACACATGATAACCTATCTGTGCTAGTATGCAAACTTACATATTTATAAAAACAGTTATTATGAATCAGTTCTTTCTCCAAAAATGACATAAATACAGGAATTATATGGAGACTGATATTACATACCTGTGACAAAAGTTATCAAAATATACGTCGACTATATGCCCTTTAAACTAATGTCCATATCACTACTAGTTGGTTTTGTTTACTGCTAGCATGTGTAAAATAGATTGCATCCCAGTTTAAAAGTATAATACACATTGATGTTCACACATGTTCATTGCAATGTCCAAGTCATCACCGCAATTAATTTTATGCCATCGGGGTTTCACCAAGCAAAACAATATCCAAGCATTTAATTTTACTGAATTCAGTCTGTTTAGTATGCACTTTGCTTGATGCTAAAAAAAAAACAAACTTCAAATATGAGTGTAAAACTAACTACTGTGTTACAGAAGACCCCTTCCAACAAATGAAAAATAAACACCAATTAAAATTATGAACTCTTCAAAGCAGGGCCTCTTCTTTTTGTTTTTCAGGGCATCATATGGTATGATGCCTTGTCCATACAGTCCCAATAAGGTCTTTCTTAGTCATATCAACATGAGACAAAAATACATTATGGAGCAGTGTAATTAAGCTGTGACACATCTCATATCCGTTCACGAAATATGCTGAAAATAATACTAGCCAAAACTACTTAGCAGAGGCCATTTTCTCCAACAGTTTTCTAAGAGAGAGAATCACCACAGAGACTTGCTACAGCTTCCAGAAACATCCTACACAACAGTGTAAGAACAGGCGTACCGTGTCAGAGCAGTGTTTCCTGTATCCCATCTCCAGCAATCCCCAAAAGCAGTTGCAAGGAACAACATAAAAACAGTGACAGCATATATGATATGCACTCACAGTCTCCAACCATTTTCAGTGCAGGCACTTCCTCTGACAGATATGTATGTAGTAACATTCAGTGGATTTCTCAGCTGTTACTTTGTCCCATCTCCTCTGAAATTCATTAAAGCTTTTCACACACTAACCCATTTAAAAGACATCACTTCCTCTTACAGGCATTTAGTATCCCAGATCAACCAAGCACACAGAATAGTAAAGCTTAGTAATACATGAAGTATTTTTTATTGACAAAAATATTCAGATTAGCAGCAGTAACTGTAGTACTAACACATCCCCTAGGTAACCAAGTGACAAAGGACAAAAACCCTGTCCCTAGCCCCCAAAATCTTACAGTGCAAGTATCAGATAAGAGACAGAAAACTATTTAGAAGCAATAAGGCAACAGCAGCTAGCAGCACAAGAAGTGATATCTTGTTAGAAGTAGCTTGATGGTGTCATGCTTTTGTAGGCATTTCAGTAAGGAACATCTTGGGAAAAGAGATGAATTCAGAAGATGAGGTTACGAAGGAGTACTAGTCTGAGCATAAGGTATCAAACAAATGCGTGTTTGCAAATACAGTAAATGGGTGATAGGGCTGGTCTTGTAACTTGAAGGAAAACCTGGACAAAGAGAAACGGTAAGACACAGATGGGTGAAGAAGGTTTTGAACTTAGGGCAAGGTAATAATATTTCATGCACCAGAGAAGGGAGGCCAATTGGGATATAGAAAGACATGGCTGGAGTGACAGTCTGTCACTCTGAAAATGATCTCTCTAAGAGGATTCTGGACAGATATGACTGGAGAAAGAATAATCCTCAGTGGTAGTGAGGATGAGCGTTTAACTGAAGAGTAGGCAGGAAAACACATACAGCAGGGATGTGAGGCAGAAAAAGCCTGCAAGACTTAGATGTAGTCTGAATGCAAAGGACTTAAGAACAAAACAGAACAGTTATACTAGGTCAGTAAAAAAAATATAGCACAGAGTGTTCCTTTGCATTATATCCCACGTCAGCATCTAGCAGTCAGCTGGGTAAAAACTTCCTGAAGTTGAGTTGCATCATCACCATCACATTTAATAGCTCCTCAGAGACATAATAGAGTAATGCCTGATCCATTTTTTAACCTGTTCATATTTTGACCTCTAAAACACCCTTTTGCAAGGAATTCCAGTATTCAATTGCATGTTATGTTGGGGGGGAGAGGGGGAGCACAGAAAAAAGCCCCCAAAACAACAAAAACAAAAAAACTTCTGTTAAATGTTTTACAACTGTTTCCTGAGAATTACACAGGATGTTTCCTTGTTCTCATAATATTAGAGTTAATGAATAATTGTTCCCTGATTGCCTTCTTGAGGCCTTGCATGATCTTATAGCCAATTCCTCTCAGTCATCTCTTTTTCAAGATGAAGTATTTTACTTTATTTAACTTTTCCTCTGACAAAACTCCTTCCGTATATCTCATCAGCCTTCATGCCCTTCTCTCAAACTACAGGATCTTTTTGAAATTATGATAACAAAAGTACACACAATACATAGACTGCACACACTGTGGATTTATGGATTGGCATAATTATATCAATGTTCATGTTTTCTGTTTGTTTTTCTACTTCTTTCCTACTAATACCAAATACTCTACTTGCCTTTTTAATTGCTAAGTTATGAGGGAGAGGTCTCTATCAGTGACATTGCCAAATTATGGGCCTGTCCTAACAGGCAATATGGCAGTGTTATCCTGAAAAGTAGATGGAGGGCTTGGAAAGAACTCTTGGAGATCTGTTTTGACTAAGGGAGTCTAAGCTAGGCAATAAAGGAGGAGATGACAGAGAAGCAAGACTACATTTTCATTGAGATAGAAATACCATGAGCCTGTGAATCACCTGCAAAGAGATGACACTTGAATTGTGTTTCCATATAAGATTATGCAAAGATGAAGAGCAGAATGAGGAAAAAAAGGGGGCGGCTGAGAGACAACACGTTGCAGAACTCCCACACAAAGCTGGATTGTGAATGAGAAAGATCCTTCAAAGGATGCACTGAAGAAGTGATCAAAGTATTCAAAGACAGCAGAAAGAGGACATTTGCCAAGAAGTCACAGGGCAAAAAGAACAGGGACACAGTCAACTGTTTTCACAGCTGATTGACAGGTTGAGACGATCAAAACTTAAGATTTAAAGTGCAGTTCACATAATGATTTAGAAATCTGTATCTTGCATGGAGAGACAGTCTCAGAAGCAACCCAATGGGATCACCCCCTTACTTAGTCGCATATGCCTCTGCTCTGCCTTTTAACATGCCCTTAGCACTACTGCCCATCACTGCAATGCACTCTGCATTTGTGTTTGCTTCTCCTTTGGTACCATAGGGCTATATTATGGTGCTAAGAAGCTGCTTTACTCATGTGATTGCAATGCTCAGGGCTTTTTGTATAGCAACTGAATTCACCTTATACAGCCTTCTGAGCAGAAGTTAATACTGATTGAGGTAGTATGAATTCCAGCTGGAACCGAGTATTACACAACTTTATGAGACACAGCTCCTGACTCTACCAGGAACTGGGCTACAAGTGGAAGGGTGGCCCCACTGCTACGGATCTGCATCTCCTTTTCCTCACCCATTCCCAGATCAGTTAACCAGGTTAGCCGCCT
>WAAD01026653.1:9753-22258 GCA_013389945.1 Fregata magnificens | reverse complement strand
AAGTGCAGGACCCGGCACTTGGCCTTGTTAAACCTCATACAGTTGGCCTCAGCCCATCGATCCAGCCTATCCAGATTCCTCTGCAGGGCCTTCCTTCCCTCGAGCAAATCGACACTCCCGCCCAGCTTGGTATCATCTGCAAGCTTTTCGTTTTGCACCAGCTGAGGTTCTCTTTTAAAAATTGGTTTTCTGTCTCTCTTGGACTAATTGATCATGCCTGCCATGGTGGTATATGAAGACAAACCAAGAATGTGGATCCTTTGCTTTAGACATTGTAAATGTAGATTAGGTCATGAATTGAAGGTGGGGTAGTAACAAAATCCCAGCAGACTGGTGTATCATACTCATATTGTCACTCTTAAATAAAAGCTTTGAGGGAATGACTTGTTTTAGAAGAGGGCAAATTGCATGGAAAGAAAAGGAAAAGACAGGAGGGTTAAGGAGAAGAAGCATCAACTCTGGAACAGAGTAGTAGTAGGATAAGAGCACCTTACTTTCTACATTGTCATCTGTCTTTGATGTCATATGGTATGTGCAAGGAGGGAAATGGGGCATGGGGCATCATTTCCTCATTAATATTTTATCCTTCATGCTCTTTCAACATCTCGATATGACCCAGAACAGCTTTCAGGTACATGTGTCTGGATAGGCTCAGGAAGTGAAAAACAGCTATACTGAGTCTTGTCAGATGAACAAAGGTGCCCTTGCTTAATGTGAGCTTAATCCTCACATTAAAGTTGCTTAGATATCACAGGTGGTCTGTGACACTGTAGTTCCATTTGAGACCCAGCATTATGATAACCGGAGGGTAATAACAGAATCGAAAAATTTAACACAGTAGCTACCTATGTGCATATGTGAAAGACCATGTAAGAGTGTTACAGGGTGACTCTACATAGTAATTCAACCATTATACCAAAACTGGCAATGCTAAAAAGTGTTTTGTGTTATTGCTTAACAGACTGCACTGAATTCCCTTAACAAAAACCAATACAGAAAGTAAAGAGAATTATTTATTGTTGGAGGTGGAATTCTTTTCAGGCACATTCGATATGGATAATTTGAGTTCATCAACTGCAGCAACAAAAATAAAAAGCCAAGCTAACAACTTGCAAGCAGATGCTAATTCCCCAATTGTTCATGCAACATAGAACGTAATTTGAAGTGATTATGAAATTAATGCATTAATACAAAAAATGCTTTGGAGGGAAGCAAATCAGATAAATGTGCATAAAAAGAACTACCTATAGACATAATTTGTGAAGCTGTGCTTTATTCTCAGTCAGAGGGAAAAATTAAAACTGAACTAAGGAGAAATTTTAAGGAACATTTCAGAATTACCATGTAAGAAACCAAAATGAAACAAAGCATGGAGCTTCAGCATAGAGGCTGCTTTGGAATTAAAAGGTACAGAAAGTGTTGTGTCATATATTTAGGAAAGGGGCACTTGCTGATTTGAGTAAGGAAAAATTTCCAGCTGTACGAGCACATATCCTGGATAAAGATGACTCAAAGCCTGGAAGCAGGTAGATGGTAGAACAGAACTCTGTGCCATGAATCTGAAGAGACTTTATACTGAACGGTGAGCATTCGAAAGTTAACAGACAAGGTTGGGAGACTCTGTGCTGTCTTCGGTGTTTTCTAAGTGCATGCTTGTTTCCTTTACTGTAGTTAGCAGAGAAAGAACCTACCCTCTACTGTCCTCGTTCACAGCCCAGAGTCTAAGCTTACCTTTCCCACATTGCACCAATGTAGAATCTTTGATTTTTCTTCAATAGTCTTTTGAAACTAACTTCAATGGCACAGGAGGACAGGCTCAACCTGCTGCTTGAAATGTTTGGTCTGGTTTAGTGAACCTATTTGTTAAAATTACAGGGGATTTCGTTGCTCACTCTCACTACTGCCAGAGAACTCACCACAAAGTAGTTTCTTTCTAGTTTTCCTCCCCACGTTGTTTTGATGATCATCATAGGTAGGAAAATTAGCCTGATTCACACCCTCAAGCAAGAGACTTTGTTCATGCTTAATTCCTGTCCCTGCACTCATTTTTTTCCATCTCCACACCTAAAAATCAAGAAGTAGCAGAACGAGGTGTACCACTCCAAAGTTTGTATTGATCCAGCAAACATATGCTCAGCTATTATCATCATCTGTTGCATAGATGTCTGTTGAAAAATAGATAATTACTTGAAAGCAATTCCATTTAAATCTAGTCAGAAAATATCACTAAGAACCATTAGATTGTATAATCATCTACCAAGAGAAAAGAGGTGTAACTCTCAGTGCAGGAATTGTGGTGCCAACTCTCATGGTTTTGTCAGGAGTCTTACGATATGTGCCTTTTCTAAAATTGTCAGCTGGTAGATTCAATTTTAAATTGGAAAGAATTTAAATTTTTGTTAAAATAAAGTTTCTAGACCACAGAGTTCCACAGAAAAGCTTTAAGAATTAAAGTAAACATTACCTAATGAAACCCCCTTTCCTCACGCCAAGAACAGCCAAAAGGTAAAAAAAAATTCTAAATTAGATGAGATTTGTATTAATGACTCTCTGGAGCCAGATTCTTGTTTTTCAGGTAGTTAAGTATCTGAGTCTTCAGAAAATATGTGAGCAAAATAAATGAAAAAAATTCCTCCACTGGCTGAAAAATAGCATTTATTTTTTGCAGACAATTTAGTAAATTTACTGCTTTTTTACTATATGTAAATTTTCATTTTCCTTCACATAAGTTCCCTAAAATTTCAGGGAAAAAGAAAAGTCTGAAATGTGATTTAGTTTTTTTCAAAATATTGATAACTATCATGAAAAACTGTACTTTTACTTCCCTCCCCCCACACACTTCTACCACCCAGAACATATATCTTGGGGAACAACTAAATACTTCTATCTTGTTATATTTTCTATTAAGATTATACTTTCTTACTTTCAGAACACGAAAGCAGCAGACACTAAAGGATCTAATACTTGCCTCAGACAGGTGTAATGTCACCAGCTGCAACGAAGTCAGTCCCAAGAATTTTGCCAGTTAGGGCAAAACAGAAGAAGGAAAAATAGCAGTTTCTTTCCAACTCTACCTGGTTCAAACAGTGGGTTCCAGCGGTTCATAAGCACTGTTCTTGCTGGCGGTACCAGCCCCCACCTGAGAACTGATGGACTGGTTTAAGTGTTTTGGATAAAATCAGCCATGTTTATTGAACAGTTTCAGCTGGTGGATTTTAGGTGAAATAAGATGAGAGCATTTGTAAGGAATGGAGGGATAAGAACCTTGTATAGAGAGATGGAGATGAGCAAGTACAGATAATAATGCCCTTGGGACCAGCAGGGCACCTCTGCCCACAGTCTGAGGTGCATGTAGCTTTGTGATATTCCCTCCCCCTTGTTTCTTCACTTTGGGTATGCTATGAAACACAGGCAAGAGTAAGAGCCTCTGAAATATTAAACAGCACAGTGCCATACAGGTGCCAGAGGCAAGTGGCATGGCTTGAAACCGTTGGCTATGAAACAAAGTGTTTAATGAATTGACCATCTGTCCAAGCTTGGCATAACTGTGGTATAGCAGAGACCATCAGCAGACCATCAACACCACTATTTCAAATTGTTTACTGTGTTAATGTTTTTTTAAAATTCATGGCTGCAACTTGTCACCGTTCCCATCTCTTCTCTCACTTTTCTGAAATATCCCTGACACAAGGAAATGGATTCCACACTGTAATGGAGTTGCATGTGGTAGAGGCAGGGTGAAGGCCAGGTAGATCTGAAACAGATCTTTGAGCAACCTGATCTAGTGAAAGATGTCCCTGCCCATGGTAGGGGGGTTGGACTAGATGATCTTTAAAGGTCCCTTCCTACTCAAACCATTCTGTGATTCTGTGATCTGTAGTTATCATTGCATGCACTAACATAACACTGGGGGTGCAAGACATCTCTTTGTGCCAAAAGTTTGAGGTGAGACCATGGTCTTGTTGCCTCTTGTGGCAGTATTAGAGTGTAATGTTCCTCCCTCCTACCCCTTCCAATTGTTCTCATTTGTGGAAGGCTGAGATACAGCAGGAGATAATTTTTTCTTCTTCTGTTTTAAGGGCTGAAAAATGTACCATTTTCTTACCAGTCAGTCCATTTATCCTCATTCCAATAGCCAGTCTGGTATTACTGTTCCTCTGATTGCACCTCCTTTTCCATGCATCTTCCTTCCTGCCATAACAGTTGTGTCTAGGTGAGTCTGAGTCTTTCATGTAGTGGCCTAATCATCCTTAATACAGCATTCTTTATAGAACATGTATGTATGCCTTGGGATAGAGAATGACTGAAGACAATGAACCACCTGAGAATGTCTCTCCCAAGAAGAAAACTTTACTGTAGGGGGTTATGAAAGGGGCATAACTAAGGGAAATGGAAAACTAGGCATCACATGGAAAACAGGGACATAAAAGATGAATATCATGAGAGGCTTCCTTTATAATGAGATTTGTTTACTTTGGAGTAGTCTCCCTTGTAGGCTTGATAAAAGTTTCGTGCAAAGATTTGAGTGTTATGAGGCCTAATAAAAATATACAGACCAGAAACTCCTGAAATGATGAATCTGTCAGGCCAGGTAAATTTCCGATTCCCTGTAGCTGGGGGTTGAAACCTACTGAGCAGCTGTCTGGCCATCAACTCATCCATCTTCACAATGTATTAGACATTTTTCCTGCCCTAGGCTATCCCTGTTTATACCCTAATAATGCGGTACCCCACTCTCTCTATGCAATGAACAAGTGTCTATAAACTTTACTACTCAAGGTGTATCAGTCACCCATGCTGTTAGGCTGTTTTCAATGCCTTTCAGGATTAAGTTCAAAACACTTGAAGTTCAAGTACACTTTAGGGATATCACAAGAAATAGGAAAGAAGATCATGTGGATTGTGAGTTTATCACTAACTCGCCCTTCAGGGAAAAATTGCTCCCTTAGTGTCCCTCTTTTCCCTGTCCCTTTTGTAGCTCTGCTGAGGTTACCATACTTTTAGGCCAAGAGTCTTCCCTTGCTTTGATTAGGATTAACGACCCTTAAGGCCCAGTATTTGGAGCTGGAAGATGCTATTGTTTGTAATACGCTTACAGTGCAAGTGGCTTCTTTCTTTTTGTGCCATTGATTGATTAGCGGAGTTTGTCCAAGTAATTTTCTCTCTTGATATGTGCACTTTCCTTCTCTACCACAAAGTTGGTGTGAAGATTAACTAATTAATCTCATGAGATTCTTTAATGAAAGGAATGCCTTACTGAGCAACAGAACAAAGTACAGGCAATGTGTATGAACACAACTCATTCCAAATCTCTACAAAGCTGAGGTTTCTTTTCTCCTCTGAGCAACTGAGACTGTAAGACTGTCTCAGCTTAAAAAAAATTTTTTGTCCTGTTCAGTACAATGCAGAACATCTGTTGCAAAAGAACAGATGATTAATAATTGAAACTAGATTGCACTGTCCAAAATAAAGTGCCTATAGTACTGTAGTTTTCCTGAGTTTGTTGTCTTTGTTTCTTTATTTCTTCTCAAAATATAATAATCAAATACAATCATTGTTGAGTTAGATTTTATTGCAGAATGGAAGCTTCTACTGTCTTTTACTTAAGTTTTAAGGAATAGATTTTCAAGCTGGTTTTGGTGATAAAGTTTTTTATGTCAAACATATGTAAAAGAAGATAAAGTAGTGTGTAATAATAATGTAACAGGAATAGGAAAATTTGATTCCATGTCAGGCTACTAAATTAGACCCAAACGGGCTGCGGAATGAAGAGATAAGAATCTAGAATTTGATTTGAGGGAGATTTGAAAGACCGGGAAGATTTGAAAGACCGAGAAGCTTAATCTTTTCATGTTCCTTCCCCCAGAACTGATTGCTCCAGAGCTAATATTTATGCCTGTGATTAGGAGCTGAGCCTGACAAATGCTATTTTCAGCACTGCTACAGGATCACGGCAGATAAAACTAACCTTGGTGCTTTGGGCTCATACAGCACTTCTAGCTTCTAAAGTTGTTGCTAAGTCAAGTTGGACCTTTAAGTTAAAAGGAATGTAAAATTGAAGGTGTTCTTGTTTGTTCTAAAACTGACATTATCACCCTAGATATTTAAAATTAAGATTAACACTGAGTGGAAACTAAACAGTTTCAGATTGGATAGGCCCAAAGAGTTTGTGGAATCTTCATCCCTGAAGGTATTTAAATATTGACAGGACAAGGTCCTGAGAATCTATCTGCACCTTTGAAGCTGGCTCAGTATGAAGCAGGAGTTTGGAGTAGAAGACCTCCAGAGGTCTTCACCTACCTAAATTAAATAATTTAAATTATAAATCACTTTATAATTCTAGATAAAGCAAAAGTAGCTCTGAAACGTCCTGCAGTAATCTATTAAGTTATATTAATGAAAGGTTTTCTTTCTTGGTTTTAGTATTACATTTCTATTTTTGCATACAGGTGATGCAAATAAGAGTTTGTTTCCTTTTTTACAGTCCTCATTAAGACTCTGCATTATCTCACAATGGAGAACAGAAGACTGAGGGGGGATCTTATCAATGCTTATAAATATCTAAAGAGTGGGTGTCAAGAGGGTGGGGCCAGACTCATTTCAGTGGTGCCCAACGACAGGACAAGGGACAATGGGCACAAATTGGAACACAGGAAGTTCCACCTGAACATGAGAAAAAACTTCTTTACTGTGAGGGTGACAGAGCACTGGAACAGGCTGCTCAGAGACATTGTGGAGTCTCCTACTCTGGAAATATTCAAAACCCCCCTGGATGCGGTCCTGTGCACCCTGCTCTAGGTGTGCCTGCTCAAGCAGGGGGGTTGGACAAGATGATCTCCAGAGGTCCCTTCCAACCCCTACCATTCTGTGATTCTGTGATTAACTCAAGTAAGGACAAAATGTAGAATCTTTATTTTCATTTAATTCTTGAATAATGAAAATGGAAGCTGCACTTTAAAAAGCTAAGATTTAAAAAGTGATGCTAATCTTCAGGGACTCCTTTCTCCCCCATCTCGTCTTTTTTCCTCCTTTAGTTAAAAGATATTACCTCAAAGCAAAGGCATATATTTTAAGAATTCACCCTAGCTGCTGTGATTGCAGCTTACTCTTGGGAAGGTGAAGGTTGATGTTTCTCTCTGTTCGCAGTCTGGCTCACAAACAGTGACTCAGCAGCACACAAAAAAANTCGGATTTTGATAGAATCAGTCCCATCCCACTTGGTGCTTCAGATGTTTTCTGAACTGAAGTTCAGAGTAAGGAGTGGTTGTTATTGTACGCTGTTCTCTCTTAGGAAAAATCGTCCACATACCTCTGGACTTTCTTTATATCTCCATTCGTATCAAGTAGGATTAGTGGGGAGAACAACTGAATCACATTTGCACAGATGTCTCAGCCTCATGTTTGCTCTTCATGAGTCTATATCACATTGACCCAACCCTATATGTGGGACTTGGGTGGTATGAAAATTCAGATAGTGTGGAGAAACCACATTAAACTGGGATTAGTTGAAGTAGAGAAAGCTGAGCAACAATAACAGCAATTGCTCATTAATACAGTTAATACACATTAATATTGATTTGGGTTTGCTATGTTCAACACAGAGATGGTCACTAGTGCTTACTCACTGGCATTCAGACAACAGTCACATATTAATGAAAATCTATTGTTGTGTACCATGCTTGAAAAAGAAACATTGAAATGCCAGCTGACTATTAAGATTGTGATTATCACTGAAAATCGTAACAGTAGTTGTAATTCTGGAAGTGTTCCTAAACATGAAAAAAAAAGTTTTTGTTTAACTTGAATGTTTAGATATTGAGAGAATTAAAGCTTTTTCTTTTTAATTTATTACAAAATATTAATTATTTCAGTCAGTATGGGAAGGGGGAACAGTGAGCTGAAATGGCCTTTTATTCACCTGGAACAATCAGAAATAAGTTTTTTAAAGCTCACAGTTATTAGTCAAAAACTTTTTACAAATTATTAAATTTGTAATTTATTTGTATTTGTATTTGTAAATTATTAAAAAAAAAACAAGTTCATTAAAAAACATCTGGATAGGACTCCAAATATTGTGCTCAACCAAAAATGGGCTAGAGACAAAAAGCAGAGGATTAGACAGTTTATAATATAAATGTTTAAGGCCATATTTTTCTTAAATCCTGTAACAGAAGGAAGACATCATGTTCAGCCAAGGTAGCCAATCAATGGTCTTATTCAGTGCATAGGGTAACAGAACTGCTCTAGTTTCTAGAATGTAATTTTAAAACGTGTGTTTGCTAAGACAGCTGGTGGTGTTTTCCCTTCGATACATAGCGGAATATTCTTTAAAAACAGATGAAATGTCTTTTCTGGTTTATTTGTTTTTATCTGGTTAGCGTATGTGTGTGGTGGGGTTCAGTGATTTTTCAATGCTCTTTGCTTAGCCACTTATAAGCATATGCTGTAAAAATGAGTAAAATCTCTCATACTTATAATATTCTAAAACCTTTAAACAGGATTTGTGCAGAAGAGCTACTGACATCTCACGTATTTTGTGATAACTTCCACATGTAGATGCATGCTATTTTCTGGCTATGCGTAAAACAGGGAGGCAGACATATTCCTTTTCCTTTTGAGATTGTTTTGGACTTTCACTAAATAATGGTGTTATTCTGTATAACTGAAGAGGCAATCAGCAGATTTTTGGAAGTGATGGTTTATGTCTCTGTCTGAAGTTTGGATAAAGGGGAGTTATACAGTGTTTCTTTTATTTTTCTAAGTTGTTGTTAATACATACATTCACTTTTTCTGTCTGGTAAATCAGCCCCAGATGATTCCCACAGGTAATAAAACAATAGAACTTTAATTGGTTGCTTTCTTTCGTGGTCACTTTTGGCCTATAATGAACTTCTTCACTACTACAGAACAGGTAAATGGATTCTTTTTTCCAGCCACTAGCCAGCTTTTTATTTCAAACCACATTCATCAAGATGCCAAATGCAGTTCTCAACAATTCTTCTATTAGGAACACTGTATAATCCCAGCTTTCAAAAATATTGGCAGGTGATAATTTTTCTCTCTTAAAAGATAGTCCTTTGCCATCTGGTATTCTGCTGACAAGAGATTGTCTTATTGCTCAATGAGCACTAAATCTTTCATGTGTGCAAACAAAATGAATTCACCAGCTGAACCTTTCACCGCATCATTTCTCTTTCCTTTAAACAGCCAAGATTTGAGGAAGATAGTAGTATCCTACCAGTTATGGACCTCCTGTGGGTTCTTGGGGGAAAAGATGCTAGATTTTTCACTGTCCAGCTCTGGATTGAGCCTGAATCTGAATTACACTCTCTAGTAATCACGAATATAGTTTTATTTGGGGGAGACTTGGAATATGTTACCCCTCATATCAACAAAGTGCAGACTGATTTAATGAGTTTGGGTTACGCGTCTTTATATGAATAAGAACCTTTTAATTATTAAGTCACTGAGTTATAGTTGCAAAATAACTTGTCCACAGACCTTTTGCTTGTATTAAGGTGGTCATTTCTACTTATTTCTGAGACCATGCCAAACCAGGTCATCATTCAAAGGCAATATTATTTTTTTTTCTTTAGTGTTGAAAGTGTAGTTCTGTCACTGAAGTCTTTTCTTTCCCTACAAAATTACTGCACTTTCTGAGTTAACAGGAACTTCTGGCAATAAAACACTTTACAGTGCCTTGATTGAATTATTGGTGTATTATTTTAATGGTGTCAATGAAATTGCTCAGCAACTAACCTTGTCTTTTAGTTGGTGTTACAGACAGCTTCAAAACTGTCAGCTCTAGCTCATTTTGTGTTTTCATTTAGATGCTAATACTGTTAGCCAATTTATTTAAAGCAAAGACTTGGGCCAAATTTTGGTGGCATTACTCAAGAGTGCAGTTCTACAGCAGTTGATGTTGGCCCATGAGTAAAGCTTGTTAAACTTTGCAAAGGCTTCAGTCTCCTCTTTCTCTGTTAGTATCCAAACAAATGCTTGAGTTATTTCTTTTTGGTAATTTTGTCCCTAATTTATTTGCTCTTGCAACCACTTACTGCTTCCAGCAACTCAGTCCTGTAAAATGAGTTGGTCTAATTTGCTTCACAGTAGTGTTGCATTAATTTCAGAGTGTCATGGCCAAAGCAGTTCCTTTCTTTGGCTTGTTTCATTTTATTTCTTATTCTAGGTCTTGAAAAACTTAAGCAATGAGCTAGCTCGATTAGTTAGAAGCAGGGCACATTGCTTTGAAATGCATGTGTGAATTGCTGAATCTGGAGAATCAGGTTCCCCCTTTACACAGTTTTCATGCCTGTAAATGGCAATCCAAATTCAGAAGTGATATGTAAAGTGGCAGAAATTACATTTCATTATGCTGGGACTCCATAGCACTGATGTTCTTGCAATCACTTACCATGTAAAAAAAACCAAACCCCACAACCCTCTAAAATTATGTAACTGGCATGCAGAGAAGCTGGAAAACATGCAATTGTTTAGAGAATTTAAATAGGGAATGCCCTGCTTTTTTTAAGAGTAGGACATTTGTGTTCTTCCTTGCTGATTTCTTCTTTTGCTGTACCTCACTCTTAGGTTTTCCTGTGAGTAATGTTACTTGTTCCATGTGGGTCACCAATGTTGCATCTATGCATGAAGCATGTAATAGGTGAGGAAGGTGAGGGTTCTTTTGGTAGATTTGACCCGATTTGCATTTCATCCCTATTTCTGGTCAGGTGATATAACAGATCTGTTGATACATCAGAAGTGAATGAAAGAACATGTGAATCTATGAAATATACTTGTGTTTTTTCATACTGTTCTATTTCACTGATATTGTGCTCTTTCCTACAAAATGTTAGAGAAAAGTTGGTCCAAGTAGAGGTATGAGTGGCTAAAATAAAAGATGGAGAGCAGTTCTGGACTTGTTTTGACTAAGCCACTGAATCTGGCATTCAGGGCTGTTGTATAAGGATCACGATTCCATCTGTAGAAGCAAAATCAGAATCCTCTTGCAAAGCATTTCTGGGTTTCTTTGTGAGGACAGCAAAAATCCAGATAATTGTCAAGGGCAACCTGCCATCAGCAGACTTAGCACCAAAAAAGGGGTGAAAAAAGTGTGGACTGTTTAAGATCTATAAATTATGTTTTGTGTTCATTTGTCACTTCTAGGAAAAGCAAATCAAGTTTCTCCCTTTTCAGGGGATGGATGATTAATGGATGCCTTGCATTTGGTTGCAAAAGCCTGTGTCGACTTTATTGACTTTTTTTACAGAGAAAAAAACCAATCTGTCTGAAGCATCAGGAAGTGCAGCGTGTGCTTGCTGTGCCTGGTGTGAGTAAGCAGATTCTGATCATTGCTGAGCACTGATCTGAACAGAGAGCAATTACTTTTGCTGGAGAGAAGTAGACTCTTGACTTATCCTCACTCTTGATTTTTGTTTAACATAAGACAAGAATAAACCAGACCAGAGGCACTCTAAGGTTGGTCTCCCTTTACTAAGGGCTTTTGCTGGAAGTGAGAGGCATATATGTATGCCTCTTTTTACTCCTGTCTTAATAGCTTTATTTTGTAATGGTGGAATCAGAGGTACTTTAAAAACAGTCAAGACAAAAATGATGGGCCCGATTCTTCATATAAGAAGTTGCTAGATCAGCCTACCTGAGCTGATAATGTTGTTATCATTTACTATTTTCATTCACTATCTAGTGGCATATGTAAGAACAACCATGCTAAATCAGACTGAATCTTAAATCCCACTCTCTGTTGAGAGGGAAGTGTCAGATCACGGCAAGTATATAATGATATTTTCCTATATATTTTTCCAGAATTCAGCACTCTGTGGTTCAGATTCCTGAGCCAACAGTGATATTTTTGAATTGATGGATTTTTTTTTTCTCTAGGAATGTTATCTGTTCATTTTTCCTATTCATGTAAACTTTTGACATCTACAACAAACTATAGCAAGGAGTTTCATGGTTTAACCAGGCAAAAAATCACAGAATCATAGAGTGGTTTGGGTTGGAAGGGACCTTTAAAGGTCATCTAGTTCAATCCCCTGCAATAAGCAGGGACACCTTCAACTAGGTCAGATTGCTCAGAGGCCTGTCCAGCCCGACCTTGAATGTTTCTTGGGATGGGGCATCTGCAATCTCTCTGAGCAACCTGTTTCAGTGTTTCACCACCCTCATCGTAAAAATTTTCTTCCTTATATCTTGTCTGAATGTACCCTCTTTTAGTTTAAAACCATTACCCCTTGTACTATCGCAACAGGCCCTGCTAAAAAGTTTGTCCCCATCTTTCTTATAAGCCCCCTTTAACTATTGAAAGGCCGAAATAAGGTCTGCCTGGAGCCTTCTTTTCTCTAGGCTGAACAACCCCAGCTCTCTCAGCCTTTCTTCATAGGAGAGGTATTCCACACTCTGATCATTTTTGCGGCCCTCCTCTGGACCTGCTCCAACAGATCCATGTCTTTCCTGTACTGAGGACTCCAGAGCTGGATGCAGTACT